>JACSYO010001013.1:447500-660000 GCA_016806645.1 Ophiodon elongatus | reverse complement strand
CACATTGCTTTGGACTGTTACGCAAGTAGTAAAAAAAAGTAACAGCATAGAGTGACTAAGATTCAATCAGTTTTTATATTCTCCAGCTGCAGTGATCTGTCACATCTAGGTTCAACTTATGATGCTAAAGTGTTTGTGAAAGTATTTGGACCCAGGGAGTTGACTTTAGAGATTCTAATGGCTATTACTAATGTCTGTTATTTTTAAAAAATCTTGATTTAATATTGACATGTTGAAGAAATATTCTTAAACCAACAAACCCAAATACACAGTTGGACAGCCTCTGGAAAAATGTCGCTTCATGCTCACTTGGTCTGAACAAGCTGCCCATTCACCCTGAACACACACATTTATGGCACATGCATAGTACATAGTACAAGAACTGTGCCATTTAAAGGCACACGGGACATACCACACAGGGATTAGTGTGTGCATGTATTTCTAAAGAAGGAGGGCATAATAAATCATTGCATTGCTAGTCATTACCTGATTGTCCTCAAGATTTAACTGCAACAAACTGCTGCATCCTCTGCTCTTTGTGTGTGTGTGTTTGTTTGTTTCCAGCCACGTGGTGCTCTGGAGAACGCACTGAAAGGACACGCCAGCAGCATCAGACAGATTCACAGAGATCAGGTGGTTCCTATGGAGCAAGCAATGGTAATCCCCTCTCGCATCAAACACATTAAACACCTTCACTTCATACATATGCACAAGCAAATACACACAGATCTGCTCCAATGTCCAAAAAACACCTTCCTTCTACTGACAAAGTAAATGTATACGACTATACTGCTAAGTATACTACTTTATGAGACTCCACTTCCTAATAACTGGAACAATCTTGTGCAGCATCTTGGAGAAAACAACATTTGTGATTTTTTTCAGGTTAATCTTAGGGCTTGTTGTAACAGCTGATATAGATATTTGCAGATAATATGCAACAACATCAATGTACCTTATTTCCTTATTAAGATAGATAACATAAAAATCACATTTAAAGAAAGTAAATAATCAGATCACAAGTTTGAGAACAAACAAAATGGAAGTATAATTTATTTCTTTGTGAGCCGCTCTCTTTACTCATACTCTCTCTTCTTCTTTTTTGTTTGGTAAATGGTGACAGAAATATGTCAGAGCGCGGGTAAGCCACTGTTAATATATCGCACCATGACAGTGTCCTTGTTGCGTGTTTGTCATAGCAGTGTCGTTAATGTTGTGACAGCGGTGACGTGACGTGATGGCGTCTTTGTTAGTAGGTCATTTACAGACGCAGTTCTGGTTTGTTTTGGTCACAGTTTGTGTTTTTGTCTCCTCACAGAGTACACTGACCCAGAGCATCAAGCAGCTGCAGAGAATGTCCAACGACCTGCCGGTGAGGAAGCAAACAAAACACCAGCTTCACCTGTATTACAGATCTACTTATCAAACCATGCACAAAAACGTCATATTAACTTCTGTATTGTCAGCTGAACATAAACAAACTATTTACACTTGCTTGCCTAATTGTGTCATAAGTGGAAATTAATACTCGTTCTCCGTCTGTGTCTTTTAGGTCAAGGTCACGAATATCCTGAGTGCCATCGATGCAGCAGAGTACCTCATCACTCATAACGCCTCCCATGTGGTGAAACAGGTATTAAAAAGATAATTACAACAAACTGCATTGTATGAGTGATATGTGAACCGTGCACACGCGGATACATCTTCGTTTTATTTCTTGAAACAGTTGTTGCTTCACATCGGTCAATCAGATATGAGGCGACGATATTCATCTAAAAACTTGTTTTCTTCAATTTTCTCTGATTTAAACCAGATATTTTTAAAAACCACAGAACAGCAACTTATTGTATTACAACCAGTAACATAAGAGCAACTTTAAGTTACTCTTTTCTTGACTGTATGAAATTACTCAGGAAGTTATCTTACCTTAAGAATCCACACTAACCCTCAACAGACGGCCATCACACATTTGCTGACATGTTTTCCTCTCTGTTGGCGTCTAGGAAACAAAAGGCTACACAGAAAACTTGGTGGGATACTTCAAACAGTATACACAATGGGTTAGGCACTCGGTGAGTATACCGCCAGTTTTCTATAATGTAAAGTATTGATGTCTCCTTTTAACGTTTACGGGGTTGATAATTCACAATAGAGAAGGGAAGAGTTGAGAACTCAAACTCAAAGTGTTCCTTTAGTGTTGGATTTATACTTGATTATAGTGAGAGAACAGTGAAACTGTCAGCAATCGAGCTGCACTCTCAAGAGTCAACAAGTCAACAGGCACCTTGTTGACTCTTGGTTCTAAAAAGCGTTTTGGGGCAATCGGATCACGAGTGAACATCGCTAACTACAAGTGTAAACGACCTCCAAGGCGCATTGTGATCTGACAGAGTTCCCACAGTTCCTTAAAAAGCCGTAAAGGCCATAATTGGTCTGAAATGTTTTAAATCAATCTTTCAAAAGTCTTAAAAATGCTTAGACATGGGAAGTGGGGTTTCATGAATCTTTAAAATGTGACACAGTGACAAAACACCAACCATACAAGTCAAATAAGGGAACAGTCTTAAATCCAACTTGTCCTGTCTGATTACTCAAGGCACTCGTCAATGTGGTCCGGGACCCATTTGACCACAGATCTTTTATAAGCTTTAAGTGCAGCTGCCTTTACAAAGGACGTTCTGTTGCATGCAGTATGAATTAAATTGGGACAGACTACTTCCATGTAACATGGCACCTTAAACTTTGACCCTCTTGCTCATATATCTGCTGCACAGAGGATTGTGGGTCAGAATAGCCAGAAAAGCATGCTGGCTTGAATACTGCAATATGTAGTAGAACATCCTGGTATTTTTGACATACCGCGTTGACATACTATGTATTTGGACAAACTAAATATTTTTCGGGAATACTAAATAGTTTGGTAGAATGGGCATTGTAACGCACAGCTTAACGCTTATGTGCCCTGATGCGTCCCGACAAGGACGTAACAAAAGAAGTCATCAAAGCCCCGGCTCTCCTTTTGTGCTTCCTTTTTCTCATCTACAATTAGTTCTCAAATCACGTACGCTGGCTTCGTCCACGACTTTTGAAATTTTCTAAAAGCTCACAGAGACACATGACAAGGGCTTCAAACGTCTCGGACAATTAGTTTTGCCTAGAACCCAAAAGAAATAGACCCAGTCTGTATTGTTTTGATTTCTAGACGAGCCAGGGAAGTGGATTGCTGCCTCCTGACATTTAAAAACAACAATGCATTTGTTCTTTGCAAACGGAAATGATGCACGTGTTTATTTGCACATAGAGCAGAGAAGCGATCCCGAGTGGTCACTCGAGACGCATCTGGAGACGCATGCAAATGTCAGTTGTGAACCGACTTAGTTAGAGCTGTCCACTTGTGATCGGATCACCTCAGACACGTATGTTAATGTCGAGCATAAACAGGGCTTTAATGTTCAGGTTTCAGTAAATCACGGAAGCTTTAGAAGTTCTCTGATTGTAACAAGCTCATTTAAACAGTCCAAGAAGCCACTTTGTTTTAAATGCAACGTCTATAATAAGAAGATTGAGGAGCGATCATCTTACTGTAATCTATACTTTGTTTTTTTTCTGGTGTGTTTTTCCCCGACAGTTGACTTCCGAGGTGGCCCAGTGTAAACCCATCAGTAACATTGTGGACAGCATGGAGATAGTAGCGTGCAGCTTCATAGTCGACTCAGTGGTAAGGCACCAGAACACTGTGGTTATCTGTGTGTGGATGTGTGTGTGTGGCTGTGTGTGTGCGTGTGTGTGTGTGTGTGTGTGTGTGTGTGTGTGTGTGTGTTTGCACACGTGACTGGCCAGGCTGCTGAGCACTGATTCATTTCACAGCTGTATGTACAGTACATGTTCCCCCACATGTATTTGGATTTCATCTCGAAACATAAACGGCTCTTTGACGGTTTGAGGGAGCTCTGGGTTTTTGGGAGTGATGAAGACTGTGGAGCCTTTCGGGCCACGCGTACGGGAACAGTATGTTCTCAAGTCTCCGACACACTCGCTCACACACACACTGAGATGAGATAGGGTCTGTTTTGAGGCCGGAGGGGGAGTTACATACACATAGATTCCTCACTGTTTTCACTCCAGCCCCGAGGAGTTGTAAAGTTTTATATTTACATATCAGTTATATATCGTGTGTGTTTGTGAGAGTTAAATGAGAGCTCAAACAAGTCCCAGACTGTGGTTAATACAAATATAAGATTTTTTTGATACATCAGCGCTCCAGCAGTGCCTGCAGCCTCTGTACTGTATTACAGCATGCAGTTTATATTTATATGTTCTGTCTTATTTGTGCCTGGTGATGTGTACATTTCTTGTGACTTGTGCATGTGTCTTTATGTGAAATCTGTAGGGCTGCAACTAATAATTGTCAATTCATCTGTGCATTATTTTTAAAGTCTAGAAAATTGTGAATATTTGTAAGGAAAATATTTATATTGCTTTGTTTTGGTGACCAACAGTAAACCAAAATACAAAATATGAACAATGGTGGAAAGTAACAACACCTACATTTGAATACTGTTCAATGACCACTTTGTACTTATACCTCACTATATTTCATAGGAAAATATAGTACTTTCTTAATGCACTACTATTATCTGAGTATAGTAGGCACTGGATTAGTTACTTTACTGATTTAGCATAAATAAATTTGATTGATATAAAAATTAGGATGCACTGAGTAAGTAAAACTACTCAACTACTATATAAACTTGATATGCTGTCGCTATAACATTAACATGCTGGTTAAAATGCATGAATCCGAATATAATATGCAATAATATATATTACTCTACTTCATATGTTATTGCTATTATTGCTTTTACTTTCTACTTACTACCATGAAGGATCCGAAAACATCTTCTACCACTTAAATAATGAATCGACTAATCTTTGGAAGTATTTTAGCACTAAAAATCGATTTCAGAGAGATTAGAGTTTGAGTGCGACAGGAATGAATCAAAGGTAAAAAAAAAAAAAAAGAAAAGGGGAAAAATTACACGTCAATGTGTTTTTCAGAACACATTCTGGTTTGGACTGGGAGGCTGCTGTATCCTTCTCATTCCCAGCATCATCTTCTCCATCAAACTGGCCAAGTATTACAGAAGGATGGACACAGAGGACGTCTTTGAAGAGTGAGTTCAAACATTTACACATTTACAGCCACAGACAGAAATGATGTTAGTTTTGCTCGTAGTTTTTTTCTGAATCGTCTCTGTAGATTGAAAGTTAATTAATTAATCTTCTTCTTTCCTTCTCTCTGTCATCATTCCTTTTCATGGCCTTTGATTCTCCTCATGTTTTCTCCTCGTGTTATTTACGCTCTCTCTCTCTCTCCAGAACCTCTTACCCGTGGCTTGTTGCACTTTGATGTTTGTCTGCTATTCACACGTCTTTCCGTCCTCTTCCTTGCGCCCATTGCCCGTTTGGTATGGGATACTTCGACATTGGATCCCTTCACATCTTTCTTGCACCTTTTTTCATCACAAATCTGAAGTTACAAGCATGGTCTTCCTCGCTTTGCACGGATCTTCATCTCACCATCTTTTTCGACTTTAACACCGAGGATCACTCCATCCTTGATGCTTTCAGCGGAGTCTTCCCATTCTCTTTCTCACCTGTCCACCCTCGCTCTTGTGTTGCAGTATGGGTAATACAGGTAATCACGGTGAACAGGTGTGCGATACCCACGGAGACCTCGCTGTGGTCAGGTACGAGCAGTGTCTCTGCTTGCATGCATGCCGCGGTGTTAATTGGCTGAGGGATATTTTGGAGAGTCTGCAAACATTCGCTACATTTCTCAACAGATTTTGACTTTTTTAAAGAATTCCCCATGTGTGTGTGTATATATATATATATATATATATATATATATATATATATAAATGTGTGTGTGTGTGTGTGTGTGTGTGTGTGTGTGTGTGTGTGTGTGTGTGTGTTGTGTGTGTGTGTGTGTGTGTGTGTGTGTGTGTGTGTGTGTGTGTGTGTGTGTGCATGTAGCTCTCCCTATTGTGACACTCTGACACGGTTCCCTCGGGCCTCTGCTCCCCCGACCTACTCCGACTGGTGACCCAAAGCAACTCGTCGATGAGGTACTGACTGACTGTCAGGTATAACTTTGCACTAACCCTCATCTAACAACGTTAACAAACAACTAAAACCATCTGAGAATCACCAGCCATTTAATCATCATCAGTCTGATTTCACACCGGATGTTTTCTTCTTCTTTCTATTTTTTCTTGTTTTCTTCATCCTTCATCCATCACCGTTGTCTCTTTTAAGCGACGATGTACATTCAAACACCGGGACTCAAGAAGAAAAAGTTACTCCTGATGGAGTTAAGATGAAGACGCCCTTATACACCAGACATTGTCTCCAAATTGTGTGTAGTTAGGACCGACTAATTTCTGTGTTTGTCTTTGGACGTCCTGCTGGAAGAAGAAGAAGCATTTTGTGGTTAAAAAGTGTTAATTTGTGTGTTTGACATGCTGTTGTGTGTGCTGTAAAACAAACAAATCTGAAGTTGTGCAGGAAATTGAGCGTATACCTAAACATAAAACATACACACAAAGATATCATAAGTACAGACCTTTATTTCATTTTTTTAAGATGAGGTGTCAAAGATGGCGTTAAGTAATGGCTCATACATTCCTTCTTGGTGGAATATCCGACTAACCCGATTTTGAGTAAAGATTTTGCAAAGAAAATTATTGTACAGATGATACCATCTTGTGCCTTTGATGTAGAAAATTGAAGCCCCGAAATGAATAATCTTTTTCTCTATTAACACCTTGCAGATCTGTAGATTTTCACATCAAAGTCAATTTCTGCTCATATAGTTTATATTTGCATCCCCAATTTACTATGGGAACTTCAGTGGTATGTTATGGAGGGGTATGACACGGTTAATTATTGTATGATATGTGTTATCTTCTATGACCAAAATGCATCATCCACTTTAGCAATAAGTAAGGAATATACATAAAACATATTGCAGTTGTGACATATTTATTTACATCTGCAATTTGTATTTGTTGGCTCTATCCTTCTACAGAAAAGGCAGTGACAGTTTTCAAGTCAGGCTAAAAGAAAAGGTCTCCTTCTAATGTGATTTTATTTTGACTTTTCTGAAACTAAGTTGATTTTAATTTTCTCTTTTTCCACAGTGGACAAGAGAACTGGAACTGATATTTCCCTCGTGGTAAGTGCCACTCCTCGCTTCAGGGATAATAAAAAAGAAAACCCACTGTTTGAGAACTAACATTGGCTTCTCTCTTTTCTAGGATCACTGGACTTTCCAGCTTTCCCATTCAGGTCTTGTAACACTTTCAAGGACCAAAAGGGAAGAACAACAACAATCAGGAACTGTGTGGTGAGGGAGTCCCACTCCCCATTACCCCTTCAAGCCATTTGGCAAGGACCTCAAATGCCAGCCAACTATAATTTATCAAGTATAAATGTCAGCACGAGCATCGGCAGTTCTCCTAGTGTGTTATACTGTACATCATCAACTATCAGAGCAATATTCCCAAATAGCTACTTTGACCTGTAGAGAATACATTTGTTTGTACTTAAGTTATCAGTTTCTAACATGGTGACACAAGTGTACATTTTTTACGCTTTCAAAACTTTTGAAAGTTTTATATATTTTTGTTAATGTTTGTTTTATAACACATCAGTAGGTTTTTGTAGAAATAGCTCTTTTCATTCTTCTTTTTTTTTTGGTCAATTCTTGTAATGTAGCTTGCATAATTTTGGGTGAACAGGTTGGATCGACCAGGAACTTAGGGAATAGTCCGACATTTTGGGAAATGCGCTTATTTTCTGAGGATACACCTCTAGTGTCTTTTTGTTGAATACCACCCTGTTAACTAAGTTTAGCATTAAGACAAAAACAAAGTGTAGCAAATCTAATGCCATGCTAGCAGTTGTGCTTCGAGCTAAATACTAGCATGCTAATGTTTGGTTAGTATGACAATGTTCACCATCTTAGTGTGTTAGCATGATAACATTCTCTAATTTGCCCAAACCAAAATATTGAACAAATTAAAATGTTGACCTGATGATGTCACTAGAAGAAAAGTCACGTGACCACCAAAGTTATTATAATTAATCCCCAGGACACCGTAACTCCGCCGTAAATCCATCTAATAGTAGTCTTGACATTTCACTGAAAGACAATTATGATAAACAAAACGTCAGGAGATCTAATAAAGTCATTAAGATTCATGGGGACCATAAATGTTTGTAGAAAATGTCCATAGAGCCACTAGCATGGCCAAAAACTTTAATTTACAGGGGGTTATGCGCTGGACTATTTCTTGACTGGACTTCTTAGTCATTTTTATACTTTTTTATGACAGATTAAACAAACCAGATAAATACTTGTTTAATAGTGAGCACTAGAGCTGGTGGTTTGTGGTTTTTGTTCCCTTTTGGTCAGAACCAGGCTAACTCTTTTCCTGTTTCCAGGCTTTGTGCTAAGCTAACTATCGCTACGCTGTAGCTTTATTGCTAGCATTCAGACATGAGAGTGCTATCAATCTTTTTAGCTAACTTTCACCAGCAAAAATTTAAAACTAAATATTTCCCAGAATGTCAAGCTATTCCTTTAAACATTGAAGGAGGAAACTGACAAAGTGGCAAAGGCAAAGTGTTACTATTCAACACACCCATAAGCTACATACACATACACACACCCTTACAAGGTTTTAAGACAGCTGACGAACCAGATATTGTGTCTTAGGCATTTCTCGCCAGACCATTAGTGACAACTAGTTGCTTGGGTTGTCAGAGGTTGTTTTTTTTCTTCACCATCCTTTGATTTGAAAAATAAAACTTCCAGAGGCCTCTGTGGTGGCAGAGGAACAAACAACATACAAAAAGTATAACACAGCTGAGGTTTGTGGTGATCTGTGAATAAAAACTTCAGCCTGATAAGTGTCTGCCGTGTTTTTCTTCCATAAACACATGAAACATGAAGTGGATGAATATACCACTATTGTGTGTGCTTTTTGTCATAAATCATCCGAAACGATCTATTTAAGTGTGCTTTTATGTGACACATAAACTCTGAGCCACTGCTATGAATAAAAAAGAACACTTGATGATAAAAGCAAATGTACAGATGGGTTAGACATCCACACCCCTAAAAAAATCAACTCACCCTGTCTGCCAAAACACACAGAGCCCTGGGGAACGCAGAGAACATTCATGTAACATATGCAGAGTTGAATAAAAGCACACACAGCAGCTGAGAAGGTCTGTTTCAGGAAAGGGTTGACAGGTTTGCAGGGAGCAGCGGGGTGGGGCTTGGCGGTGGTTGAGGTGGCGTGACGCTGCTGCATCCTATCAGAAGAGGACTACACTAATTTAATTTAGGGAAACATCTGGTTCAGACAACATACACACACATATACTTCACATGTTTACTTCGCATTCCCGGTGTTTCTTACAAGGGGAACTTTTTCTCTTCCCCACCATATTGATGGCTATAAAAACAAAACTTCCTGAG
The DNA here is from genome assembly GCA_016806645.1 of Ophiodon elongatus. NCBI lineage: Eukaryota > Metazoa > Chordata > Actinopteri > Perciformes > Hexagrammidae > Ophiodon > Ophiodon elongatus. The sequence goes on along the minus strand of JACSYO010001013.1, from coordinate 650,447 downwards.
TGTACTGAAGGCATGTGTATATTTGTACACACATGTGTGACTTTGTATGCAGCAGCAGGCTATAGGCTACACTCCCTTCTTCCGCTGTGTGTACAAGCCAGCCGGTACATATGGACTATGTCTCCTCAAAGGCAGGGTCTGTTCCTCTGTTTAGTTTCAGAAGTTAAAACTCAAGACCTTAGTCAATGGTGATACTGATCTCTACAGTATTTAATCAGTATGTATGTAATATGATCTGGAGTTAATGGGACTTTCTTTAGCTCAGTCACCATTCTGAGATTTCAATGTATCATTTGTTGTCTTTTCATTGTATTTAGTTTCTTACCCACCGTTCATTTTGTGTTGTTTATTTTTGTGATCTGGCCACTGTAACCACACAATTTCCCACTAGGATTACAGTTTTTGTAGTTTTTACAGTTTCCTTTTGGCTACTTAATTTGGATTCATTGCCCAGATGAGAAGATTGAGTTAAGAAATTCAAAATTAATGTCCCTTGGCTAAGTCCCGCCTTACAAATGTTGCCTGTCATCAGCCAGCCCTGACCGGGGTTCGGGTTAGGGGACTAGTCATGTTTAAATGTTGTGTAATAGTGATACAGTACTTTTCAACGGAAGAGGTTGGAAGGAGATGTACATTTCTAAAACGTTAAGTTTCTTCAGAAAAACCTGTGGAGCTAATGTTAGTAGATTAGGTTACTACATCATTATCTAGCGTTAGCACTTCTGCGCTACATAAGCCACTGAAGGTATACATGCTGCTTTTGCTTTTTAATAATTGTAACAGGGAATAAAGACCTACCCGGCTTTACGGGAATAGTGTTGTTCCTTAATTTAATTTTCTTCTGTCTCGATTGCCATGGTGATGCGGTGATTCACTTTTACGCTTTGATTTGTCGATTTTAGCTTCTATTTTTGTCTTTTTAACCTGTTTTTCCTGCTGAATCAGTTTCACATACTGGATATATCTTTTAAATATAGCTTTTAATAGTATGACCCTTCTGTCTGCTTCTCTCTGACACTGCTTTTTCTTTTTTCCAAAAAGTAGATAATATGTATGCAGGGAGTGCACTTAGTGACAGTGTGGGCTCCATGATTATGTAGCTCTGACAGTTTGACGAAAAAGCAGCTTAGCGAAGGGTCAATTTTAACTATTGATTTGAAAGAGGAGATTTCTTATTTCACAGTTATAGTCTCACTTTAAGGTTAAATCATCTTATTCGAGAACTGTCTGAAAGTATATCCGCTTGCTCCAACGCTCCATCTCTCCAAAATCAGTTTATGCAATTTCCTTAACATGCAGCGGGTCATATTTTGTCACCTTTTAAAGTTCACCATCTCCACCACAATAAAGCACTGTGCGTTTGAACAAAGTTTGGCTGCACAGCATGAGTTTATAAAGAAGGACAATACAAATCATTCTGTTCTGAACTTTGTCTCTTAAGATGAACGCGATGAGGTTTTTACTATGAGTCCTAAGCAAATAACTTCAGGCTGCACTTTCTACGGGACCTCCTCAGTCCTCTCCTCCCCCTCTTCCCCTCATCAATAGTCAAAGAACCTCTTATGCGAAATTATATAATGTCTCGCAACTCTTTTTCACAGCATTTGGCTTCATGTATGTACCGTCCTTCAGACTCTCCTTCCCCCTGCACCCCGACCCCCCTCCAAGCCCCCTCAGCTCCCTCAAACCTGTTGACCGCTTCCCCTCACCCCTCTTCCTCCTCCCTCAGTTTATGTTCTCCCCCTCCTTCCTTCCATCTCATCCATCACCTTTTAGTTTTGAATATGCCACACAGGCTTCATGTGGTCGCTGTGTGTGTGTGTGTGTGTGTGTGTGTGTGTGTGTGTGTGTGTGTGTGTGTGTGCGTGCGTGCGTGCGTGTGTGCGTGTGTGTGCGTGTGTGGTGTGAGGGACGGAGTGGGGGCCAGTGCTGGAGGAGGAGTTTGAGGCCTTCAGCTCACCTGAATAATACCTTCTTTGTGAGCTTCAACCATATAAAGTCCGTTCAGATGCTTCCAACCCTTGCACACCTCAACCTTCTGAGCGGATACATACACATCATCCCATACCCTCATTCATCCGTCACTGACCCACCTAACGCCGCCATGAGATCCAGGATGAGAGTGGCGCTAGTGTTTCTGGCAGCAGCTGTTTGTGTGGCAAGCGCTCAGACCAACAACAGCAGCAATGACAACAGGCAGCAGCAGCAGCAGCAGCAGCAACGCAGCGTCTGGGATGAGCCCATCAGATTCAGCACCAAGACCAAAGACTCCTGCACCATGGTGGTGTCTGGAGCCGGGGACTATACTCGCCTGCGTGTCTCCTGCAAAGGTCCGAGCCAGGGCCAGACCCCAGGACGCTCCTACTACTGCGACTTCCAGGGCAAACCCAACCTTTGCCGCGCCTACAACCTCAACCCTCGCCACTACTTCACCCAGATAATGTGGGACATGAGGAAGCTGAGCCACGCCTGCCAGGGACCCAAAGTCTACCGCCCGGCCATGTGCAAGAAATACCCAGACGAGGCTCAGATTACCTTCCTGGCCTCCTGGCCCAAGACCACCGCGGCCAAGCCCTCCAAGCCCGTCCAGGAGCCGCGTAAACCAGCTGTGCCAGCCCAGACCAAGCCCGTCACTACTCCCAAACCTGTCAAGCCTCAGCAGCAGCCCGCCAAGCCCCAGCCAGGCAAGGGCCCCCAGACCAAGAGAATTACCCCCAAGCCTGGGAAGACCACTACTCGTCCCACAGAGCAGCCTGACTCCAAGGCCACCCGCATCGCCACCGAGTACTGCTGGAAGAGCTTCCAGGGCGTCTGCACCTACTTCATCAGCTGGTTCCAAAACTGAGGCGGCGCTGCAGACAAAGGTGGGTGAAAAAGGGAAGATGAAGAACAGAAACGTTAGAGATAAAGTTTAGTAAGAGGTCGGCTGGAAAAGTTAGAATTAAAAAGTGAGAGAAAAACAAAAATGCATGGTTGTTGTTGTGTGGATGGATTAAACCGTAAACCACTACAAATCCCAAAATCATTCGTAGTGGTAGAAAAATGCGAAATGATTCAGCCTACACCCAGTTTATGGAGCACTTTATCTCAGTACAGCCTCCACATTCACAAGATAAACTAACTTTATCTCAAATGAATCACTAACAAACTCCATTCTTTCCTTGTTTCAGGCTGGAAACACCAGCGTCAGAACTCTTCTCGACTATCTTCGACCTCCAGGATCTGTGTGGGAGCCTCGGAAGTGATTTTGACACCTCGTTAGGTCCGACTCCCGACACTGCAGCATCTTACACGGGCTGAGCCAAAAACACTCAACCTACACTTTTTTTGTACGGTTAGTGGATGACTGCTTGAGCTGTCATGTAGTGTACATGTCATTTTATTTTTTTTTAATCTGTAAAACACACAGCAAGGCAAAAGGGAAAATATGGCAGGCATGTGATTTTGTTTGTATATGATGTAAAATGTCCTCCTTGTGTCACATAAATGTTCCAACAACATGTGAAGGTAAAGAGAATAAAGTCAGAGTGGAGATCTCTCTTCTTCTTCTTATTCCACTGTGTTGCTCTGTTTCTTCTGCTGTACGTTTTCACTCTCACTCGTTCAAAAGAAGTCCTTGTTTCTCTTCATCGCCGGCTGAAACAACATGTCTGCAGCGTGGCCTCGGGAAGTTGTTAAGGGACAGACACAGTAAAGATAATACACTGGCCGACTGAGCCGAGCTAAACACTTCTTTGTATGAGCTGATGAATTGGGTCTTGAGAGCTGCCGTGTGCAGGAACAGAGGGGGTCTGTGTGAGAGGAAACGAGTGTGGCTGCAGCACCGGTGTTGTTCAACACACAAACACACTCATCACAGTGAGTGGAGCTACTTTTTTTTTTTTTTTTTTAAATGACTTACCCACACAACAGTGGGTCAGTCATGACAAACTCCCAAAAATATTTAAACTTACAAATACCAGTAGGGTACCCCAGAAAATTTACTTAAGTAAAAATACAACGTAAAAATACTTTGTCATAAGTAAATGTCCTGCATCCAACCTCATATAAAGTAAAAGTACAGAAGTATGAGCAGTAAAACGTACCTAAGTATTAAAAGTAAAAGTACTTGGACATTATTGATTATCCTGATGCATCAATGCATACGCAGCATTTGACTGTTGTTGCTGATTGAGGTTCAGCTAGTTTAGATTTTTTTAATTTACATTTAGGTTCGAGTCCCCTCCAAAGGGTCACAAGATAATGGAGCAGAAAAGACATTCTTGTTGTCATTGTTTAGACTTTTCCTCTAATCCTTGATTTTTGTTTTGGTGAAATATTAGATTTTGTTTACCTCTTAAGTCCATGAACAGTTATTTAAATGAAACCTTTTGAGAAGTTCAGAGGGCAAATGCAAAAAAAGTCAAATAATTGGGAATCACTGCAATCTTTAGCAATATGTTGTGTTTTAAAAGTTTATCATGTTTTTTAATGTAAAGTCTTGATGCAAAAGCTGTCAGATAAAAGTATTGGAGTAAAAAGTAACAAAAGAAATTATCTAAAAAGTAGTGGAGCAGAAGTATGAAGTAGAGTGAAAGGGGAAAACTCAAGTAAAGTACAAGTATCTCAGAATTGCTGTGTAGTACTTGAAGAAATGTTACTTTCCACCACTGATCACATGTATTTACTGTTATTCAGTCATGACGAGGAGGCTGCTGGACTTCTAATGACCACAAGATGGTGCTGCTGAGTTCAGAGAGAACACACACACACACACACACACACACACACACACACACCCACACACACACACACACACACATAGCTCCCCTGCTACTGTTTACATAAACTGAACCTCCACTACTACTGACACAGTGACTCAGTGAGGAAATACTGTAACTCGTGAGATGATTGGACTCGTGCCCATATGAGCCTTTATATGGCTCCTTCCTTGTTCTTTGTTCCTTCTGTACCTGCAGCAACTGAGTCATTACAGAAATACAACATGATGACAGGCTGGGTGGGTTTATAAACTTCCTCAGAGGATCAGTACGTGTGCTGTAATCTGATATGTAGGTCAACTTCACTGCATCAAATACACCAAATTTATAATACAAAATACGAAGTTATGAATGTACAATTTAGCGTTCTTTCTATTCAATTCAGAGAAACTAAGAACAAACTTAAGAGTTTTATCTTGCTACAACTACTGTGCTATTTGCATCAATTTACATTCAAGTCGCTTTATTTTTTGTCTTTACGTCCTACAATAAGAACATGGCATTAACAAACTATTTCTGATTTCTACTAGAGGGAGGACTCATCTAGCTAAGAACAAAAGGCCCTGTTAGTTCAAAAAGGGAGAGACTGCTGTAGGAAAGTGCCCAAATATATTGTTTTCTTAGGATGTGGTTTAATAATTGAACATTAATTAACTAGAGAGAATCAAACACTGGAATCAAAGATGTCTACAGATCCTGGAAGATCCTTAAATGAACATGACTATGGTTAGATACAGCGATTAGACACATCTTAGATCGGCCCTTCATTCACAGCCGACACAGCAGTGATGATTGATTGAACTGGAACACCTGACTGGACTGAAGTCGTCGTCAATGACAGAAGTCATACCTTTGTTCGAGGTAAGGTACAGCCTCTTTAACCGCGGCTGGCTGCCGTTTCTCTTTGTATATAACATCAGCTGTTTAAGAAAGAGCCTCTGTGTGTTTTATATATAGTGACATAATGACATTAATGTCTGTAGACCATAAAACATTTCTTTACACTTCACTTTACATGCAAATAGACTGTTTTATCATTACATGTCTTACATTTTCTTCTGTTTATGTGTATAAAAGGTGAAACAATACATTTTTTACCACAATTTTTTGTGTTTATCACTTAATATCAGTACATTTTTACAGACGCTTGTGTCATTTCTCTTATATTTTGGCTTCCTGGCAGCATTATACTTTGTGGAATTGACAAAATGATGAGACGGGCCTATCGCTGAAACGTTTGTGCTGAAAAAAAGGGATACCATGCATGTGGAGGAAGGACAGTTTAAAATGTGACAGAAATGATAGAAAGTCTGCAAGACATCAGCAGTGATTGTTGTAATGAAACGAGAGGCTGCCAACTACAGATGGAGACTTCCTCTGACTTCTGATTGAATATGAAGGAGCTCCGAGTTAATGTCCGGAGATCAAAAGGAGGAACCAACTGAGAGTTTATGGGGAGAGAGGGAGCTGGCATCTGGTGAATGTGTTACTGTTTGATAGATAACAGTAAGACAGAACAAAGGAAGGTCAAATTAACGATGTGGTCAATGTCTGCATCACAATGTGCCTAAAACAGTATATTTATTCAATACTGTGTAAGGCCTCGAATATAACCATTTCAGTTATGTTAAAGGGAAAAATTGTGCCATCTTTTATGTGAATGTCCAATCAGAGTTGATAGTAAATAGAGTCAGTTGAAGCAATATATTCCTTGCACTGTATTGACCGAATAAGCCGTGTATCCTGCTCTTGGAGCGTTGCCGCCTGTGCTCACATGAACCTGGATGCATTTGAGAAGCTTTTAACACCAACCAAATCCTCTCTCACGGCTAATGCAGCCGCAGCCTCGTCCCTCTCTCTCCGCTGCATTTCTTCGGCCGCGTACTCTGGCTCTGGAATACAGCTCATTATCCAAGTCAGCCAAAACACTGTATCCTCGTCCATGACATCCTCTGCACTCGTATTTTTGGGATGCCACTTTTGCTGTTGGAAACGTAGCTAGTTTGCAATACAAGCAAGCAGAAAAAGGAGGTTCTGTTTTTGTTTTGCTTTTTAACTTTATGTGCAAAATTAAACTTCTGGTTTTGAGCGGCACCCAGGCGGCAACCTCTGGGTCTGAGAAGTCTGAAGAGCCTTAAACTTGCATTCTTCTGGTACTCCCCCCCCACACACACACACACTTTCTGTCTCTCTTCAGCTTTACCATCCATTTCAGGAAAAAAGTAAAAAAAAAACAGATCTTAAAATGTTTTTGTTTTTTTTAAACTGCATTCTATCTATTGGCCATCAGGGGGCAATTTGCAAAAATAAGTCTGATTATTTAGATGTCTTTGACAAAAATGACCTTACTTCTCACTTGATGTATTATCTCAGTAAATATTGTAAACATGAGTTTATGGTCTCAATCTCTTTTCAAATCTTCTTCAATACAGCATTACCTTTCACATTGTGTTTTCAGTTCATAAAAGTTAATTTTAACCTTTTCGGTTGCCTAAAAATATCTTATTCAGCGTTCGGTTGTACTGAGCTCAACCCTCTCATGCCACTTCTGGTTGCAAAAAGCCAAGATGGCAAACTTGAGGCTTCAAAACGGCAGTCCACAAACCAACGGGTGACGTCACGGTGACCACTTCTTTCTGTGGCGGCATCTGGAGCACGGAGAGGCGGAGACTAGAAATCCAGGCTTAAATATCCTGTAGTTCTTCCTTGCATCCAACTATGTCACTGTCAAGTCAAATGACTGCGCTGGATGCAGGAAGAACAGCAGATTTGCAGTAAATGACAGCAAATGACTTAAAGGGAAACCATGTGTATTGTATTTGTTTGTTTTGTTTTTGTTTAGGCCTTTTTAATCTTCCATAAGAAAGATATTCTTCAATAATTTTTAACGGCCACTGTTCATACTTTATCCTACATTAGCAGATTGTAGCATATAATGTTGCCTCAAGTCATTTTTGTCTTTTGCTTTGATGACACAAGTCAAGCCACATGGCTAGAAGTTAAATGAGAGGATCTCCTTGTGGCTGAGGGCAGCAGCGGATTGGTGGAAAGTCGGAGTCGAGCCTCCAAGAATGTGCGCGTGAGTGTTGGGGTTATAATGTGGTAACCAGGCTCGTTAAAGTTATTTAGAATAAATCCACTATGTTCAGACACGCAGATCCATAATCAGTGTACACTTACAGTCTCTTTGATCTCGAGCTAAACTTTGTTAAAGGCGGGAGTTCCGTTTGGACACGTCAGGTCGGGCACGAACAAAACACTATTGCCTCGGTTTTTCTCAATGGAGGCGTGTGTGCGTGTGTGTCTGTGCGTGTGTGTGTGTGTGTGTTGTTGGGCGGGAATGGTGGGCGTGTCGCAGCATCTATGTATGAAAACCATGTGCGAGATCTCGGGGAGCCACAAGAAGCAGCTTTACGCACAGCAAAGCTCGTAGTTTTCGGTAAGTTGGAGTCGGTGTTTTGACCGTCTTTAATGCTCTGTTTGTAAAGTAGACGGTAGTGCGGCCTCGTTACCTTCCACAGGTGTCTTTAAATTAACTGCAGGCTCAGGAGTTAAGTTTTAATTGAACTTTTGCAATGCGTAATAGTTACCAGATTGGCGCAACACCTTTAATAACGACGTTTAATTACTGTAAATTCTAAATCTAATATGTTATTCCCCCCTAGATGTCTTTAGAGAAAATATGTCTATATATTTTCGATGAGAAGCCTTTAACTCATTCTAAACACAGTTTTGTGCCCGGTGACCTGCTTATTTCCATCACTGAGGCTATTTGTTTTTTTTAAAACCTTTCAGATAAAAGAGAATATGTTGCTGAAGACTTTCGCTCCCTGGTTGCTGTTGGCCTTCCTCGGGCAGCAGGTCTCTCTGTCCTATGGTGTGCGCAATAAGAACCGAGCAAAGGAGAAGACCGTGACCACAGCCCCTGGCAGAGGGCAGAGGAGCGGGAACGAGCCCTCAGCGAGCGGTCGGGGAAAGTTCTCCATCAAGGACAAGATGCAGTGCACGTGGGCAGCGAGAGGCGTCGGGCAAACCGTCAAGCTGTCCGTGAAATGCGAGGACCTGGAGGCGCGCGTCAAAGGCGGCGACCCCGATCTGCAGTGCCAGTACCGCGCCAAACCGCAGAGCTGCCCGGGCTACCAGTCCGACAACAAGGGCTTCTGGAAACAGGTGGCCAGCGCGTTTAGAAGGCAGCAAGGCAAAGTGTGTAAGGACGGCCACGCGCCGGTGAGGATTGCCATGTGCAAGCGCGCAGCTCGGGAAACGCACTTCAAGCTCGACATCCTCAGCATCGTCAGCTCCAATCAGACCGGAGAACCGGAGACCACCAAGCCGCTGCCGCCTCGCTCCGTCTCCACCGCCGCGCCTCGCTCCGTCTCCACCGCCGCGCCCCGCTCCGTCTCCACCGCCGCGCCTCGCTCCGTCTCCACCGCCGCGCCTCGCTCCGTCTCCACCGCTGCGCCTGCGGCCGGACCGACGGCCTGCACAGGGCGCGCGCGCAACCGGAAAACGGCTGAAGAGAATTGCAGCGGCTCGTGGGTCAGTGTGTGCAACTTCTTTCTGTCCATGCTGCAAAGTGACGACTGCTAGCGTGGACAGATCGCAGGAGGACGTGGACATGATCAGACTGAGCGCAGGATTCATTTTAGGACTCGTTGTGTTTGTAAATCAGTGATTCATTTTTTGATCAACAAGCGTCCAAGTTTCTCTGCACAGTGTGATTATTTTTTTTAATTTTTTTACAGAAGTGAACTGAGTGATTTTCAGTTGGCACAAACACTAATAGGACATGTTCACGTGCACATGCAGATGTGGATATTATCAAGTATTTTTCCCAAGTTATTTATCACATGGATATATTATATGGAAAGTACATTTTCTATACTTTGTACTTTAAGTACAATATTGAGGAACTTCTACTTAAGTTCTGTTAAAAAAAGTTAAGTAGAATAAATACAAGATAAATACAACATTTATCATGCAGTTGTAGTTACTTTTCAGATTTTGAATGTCCCTTCAAAACTTTATAATATGATTTTATTGTTAAATTAGCTTCACCTTGACCAACTACGCCATTTTAAAAGCTGCTCACACATCAATGCACTAATAATAATGATAATTTTTGATATAGAGATAAATACTTTTAATACTTTAAAAATGTGCTGATGAATCTGTGTTTTATTTTTATTTTGAATGTTTTGTTTTGGCTTTTTGACTTTTCAATGAACCCTCCTCACCACTCCAAGTATATTTCAGGTGTACATTCACGACCACTAAACACAAACATGGAAACCAACCACAAATCAATGTTGACCTGAAATGGTTTCAAAGTTTTGAATCCTGGATCTTGAGAATATTTCTTTTCTTACTTGTAATAGCGTTATTTTACTGTGGCGTATTGTTTTATTCAACCTGAACACTTCCTGCACCTCTGGTTATCCCACCGAACTGAAGATTGATTATTATAATATAGAGTGGTACATTCCTTCTACCTCTGGTTAACTTTATCAATCAACCAAGTAAACGCCACTGTATTTATGCACCACAAAATAAATATTTTCTATTTATGCAATGTGTCCTGTTGACTTGAAGAATATGAAACATGACTTTTAAAGGGGAGAAGCAGAGGGATGTATGACCACACTGGGTGGAAAACATATGCACCATAAAATACATTTTATCAGTTTTTCTTGTTGAGTCCTAAATATCTTATTATCTTGTTTATATTTTTATCTTAATATACTTGACTTGTTTCCAACATCTTCTAGAATCAAGTGTCATTTTTTCTTCATTTCAGTGCAGAAATTGAAGCATTCTGTCTTCTTTCAAGAAACCAACAATCGGTGTACAAAACGAGCACATCATTCTTTTACAGGTGCTTAAAAAAAAAAAGTTTCCTCCTATAGGACTCGCAACACTGCTGAACACTCCCACAATAGAAACAGTAGAACGTTTGCAACCCAAATTTATTGGCTCTTTGTCTGGTACAGTATGTTTTGTAATGTAGTGTTCAGGGTTTCAAGTCCTTGGGGGCTAAATTCCTTTCATTTTTGTCTCAACGCATCACGATGAGATAGTTTGTACAGGCAGATTTTTTCTTCTTACTTTTACTTTGAGACAACAATACTTTTAGGAGTTAATAATAAATCAAATGTGCTCGATGCGACGGGGATTTTCTGAGTGTGAGCAACTAACTGAGCATCCAGAGCAAAACATCCTTTATGACTTTGTGTCAGAATACACTGAGCAGATTAAAGGGTGTGAATAACACTGCTGCCGACATGCCCTCAGGTTAAAGAAACACACAAGTAGAGAGATTGTACATGGCGTCCAGATATAAGGCGTGTTCCTCTGGTTTCCTGCAGAAGTCTCTAATTATTTCTCAGTGACAGCAGCCAGCTGCATTAAGAGCCATTTCTATATGAGGAGATTGTGAGTAAAGACTGCTATGATCCAGATGTGTGTGCGTGTGTGTGTGTGTGTGTGTGTGTGTGTGTGTATGTGTGTGTGTGTGTGTGTGTGTGTGTGTGTGTAATCCCTGAACAAGTGCAACCCCAGATGTGGATTTTATGCTTTCCTGTCAGCTCCTGACCTTCTTCACCTCTGACCTGCTGCTCTTTGTCCCCTCAGACAGACACTTAAAAAAGCCAACTGGAGAGAGATTTCCACCTTTTAACGGAAGTCCGCTCTCTTTGATGGCACAAAAGGGATTTTGTTTTACCGACTCCTTCAACTAGAGCTCAAGGACACATTCCAGGAAGGAGGAAGTAGTTGGAGGTTAGAAGTCAAGGGTCAAGAAGGAAATGAGGATACCATCCCAAAAGTCTGCATGAGTCGGCTGCCTCCGCCTCGCCTCTACGAGTCCTCGTGTAGGTTTATTTCTTTTATGTTTTGGCTCCTGCAGCTTCGATCAAGAGGAGATCCACCAGCAGGATAATGTGCTGCAGGTTCAGTTAGAGGAGCTGCAGGGCTATAAATCAGATGCATGGTGTGTAAACCTCACCCTTCTTCTTCTTCTTCTTCTTTTTCTTCCTCTTCTTCTTCTTCTAGTTTTTAGTTGAGGAGATACTGACATGTGTGCTGAAACAACTGATTAGTTCACATGTGATTTATTTCTAAACATTCTTAAGACTAAGGATATACCTGTTTCTTCTGTGTGTGTTTTTGTGCGGTTGTGCCACTGAGCTGGCTCGTCTCACCCAGCAGTCGTAGCTACGAAAGATAACGCACCGTAATTCGTAGATATCCGACATAATCATGAGCGACGAAGTATAAAGGCCGCTGAAGCACACGCAGGGCGGGCGGGACTGGAGATGAATGGGTGCAACAAACAGCAATTTTTCAGCCACTTCAAACCGCTGTTCGTTCCCCGTGTGAAACGAGCGGTCAACATTGATGTTTTTGTCACGTAACTTGCGTAATGTAGGAAAACGCACAAATAAAACGTACTATTCGTAAGATATCATACCAACTGTTGTATGAAGATACGTTGCACTGAGCGCTTATACACCAATAACTTTCCAGAGCCAGAGACACCATGGCTGTTTCATGCTTACATTAAAGGTGCAGTGTGTAGGATTTGGCGGCATGAAGTGGCGAGGGTGCAGATTGCAACCAACTGAAACTTCTCTCGTGTGCCAAGCGCATAAGAAAACTACCAACCCGATCTCATGAGAAGATGTATGCCGCATGGCGTTTCCTTGAGTTATTATTACAGATTTTGGGCTTTTCGCATGTCAAACTACACCACGAAACTGTTCGGTTACGTTTAGGCAACAAAATTATGACGACGGACTCAGTTAGGTTTAGGCAACGAAACCACTTCGTAAGGTTTAGGAATAACATCATTGTTGGGCTTAAGTAAATATGTAAACTAAGTAAAATACGTGCAGAAACAACGTAACAAGAAACCACGTCACATACGTCACTAATACATAACAACAGAACAACAACACGCCGTTGCCTCTCTTACTTTGTATACTACTTCACCAGTTGTTGTCATAGTTACGGAGATGTGTTCACATTGCAGTCAGTACGGACCACATGGCGTACAAATGAAACACAAAAAAACAGAAAGGCGTTCTTATTGCACGCAAAATGACGTGCACGTAATTTGACCCGAGAAAAGATTTAGAGTGATTAGATACTTGATTGTAGCATTGGTAACGTGTTTGCTCACGATGGTTGGGTGGGTGTAATTTCTGCCTCCATTAGAAGGTGTTTTCAGTGGAATTTCTTTTCAGGCCGCACCTGCTGATTAAATATCAGTTACCTTCCTGCACTCACCTTAGTTTTCTTTATAGTTAATCGTAATGTTTTCATGTTCTCCCCATTTTGTCTGTGGACCTTTTGACCTCATTCACATTTAAATCAAATGGCACATACATCAGAAAAGTTCAGAAAAGTTCACCTGGCCATATGTCATTCTTTCTTTTTGCTGCTGGAGGGACTTCTCGTCAGACCAGAGCTTAAAGATGCGCCCTGTAAAGCAGAGCTCTAATATACAAGGAGGGTTAAAAGAGGAGATGTCATATCATTGAGGTAAAACACATGCAAAGTCAAATCTGGTCTGCTGTCGCCGAAAGGCTCAAGCTGGCGCACGATCATACAGCATAAGGATGTTTGATTTGTTTCAATGAGGCCTCAAGCAGGGAGGGTGACATAGTCGCCTACTTTATGGGTGAGTTTGGTTTTTCCTTCGAATATCTAACTCACCCATAAAGTAGTACATACTTAGTAGTAGTAGTAGTAGGTGAACATTTACTTTATGATAATATTGACATAAAAAATAAATCATTCCCTCCAAAAATGTAATCGTCTAGGCGTGCTACTCAGATGACGATGAATGATGATCTCAGAGCCAAATTAATTGTCCTCAGACATCAGTCAAGTCCAGTCAGGTCCGATGAAGTACACCGACGCCTTTATCTTTCATTTCCTGTCATCTCTTCACTGTCCACTCTCAAATAAAGTCAAACTAATTATTACTTATTACTTAACTGCCATTTGAGTAAAATTCATATACTTTTTTAAAGCCCCTTCATCGCCTCCAAAAAACAACTTTTCGCAGGCTAAATAATCCTCATCGTCACTTTGAAATTGAATTGGTGGAGTTCACCAATTACACTGTAAATCCTTTCTGTCATGTGTAAAGTACTACAGAAGCCCTGTCAAGACAAATACTCTCACTAACCCCGGTAATATCTTAATGAGGTGAAGGAAACCCTGAAGGAAAACACATTATGGTCAATAATCATCAACTCATCTGAGTCATATCCACGGTATGCGAGTTCTTTTCCCGCTCAGTACCGTTACGATGGCGGCATGTCTCGTCTTGTTTCTTTTCCTCGCGCAGGGCGGTAGGTAATGTCGATGCTTTACAAACTGAACAAACGCCCGTGACAGCACCAGCCTTTGACTCCTCGGCTCAAAGTATTAAAACAACTTCTTTCAGAAGCCCTTTGAGGTTTCAGACCTTTCAAGCAAAAGCACACGATGTTTTCTATCTGTTCTTCCATCTAACCCGTTCCCAAAGACGCACAACTAAGAAAAAGGGGGTTTCCTGATGAAGGAAACAGGTGCAAACATGTTCTATTCGGGACTAATGGTTTGTTGGGTTTCTCTTTTTGTTAATGCCGACATTCTTCTTGTGCGCATTTAAGACTTTGATACCAAAGTAGCCAAATAAATCAGATTTGCTACATATATTCCATTTAAAAAATATAAGATGTGGAAGCTTGGCTGGATTCGCAACAGTCAAAAGGGACAAGAAAACGTGACAAAATTACTAGACACAATCTGATGGTTGGACATTCGGTTAGAAAGAGCTTTTGAATTTTGTGCCTCAGAAACTTTTTATTTTGTTAAGTACTCATTTGTAACTATTCCGCTCTTCAACAAACATCTGAACATCTGACGGTTCATACCTTCATAACCAAATAGAAGAAAAGCTCAGTAATCTGTTGGTTAGGAACAGATAGTGAAGGTCATTTATTTATTCTCCACCATATTTCTGGTTTGTTAATATATGATCAATTGATTCAAATAAAAATAATCTCTCAGCTGTTACTTTGTTCAGAAACTAGTATATATTCCTCCTAGTTTTATTACATTTTCTACAATTGATTCGTTACGTTATACTTTTGTGTAATTCCTAACATTATTTTAAGAATTGTGTATTTAACCACGTTGGATGTTTGGACTTCAGTATACCCGCTTGCATTCTCTCTTATGGTCACATTAGCCAGATTTCCACCCAAATGTAGCACAAACAATAACTTATGATATAATTAAAAGATGTTATAACATAAGTGAAACCTCAAATGACGAAAAACATTTAGAAAACATGATTGAGATATTCCATTTGTGTTTGAAGGTTTTAGTTTCCTCATCACACAGATCAGATGTTTTTATTTGCTGCCATTTTTCATCTCCTCAGCGGACGTTTAAGTCACATGCTTCACGTCCGTCAAGACTATTCATCGAATCTTTTTTCACTGCAATTTGTTGCGTTTTAAAAATTGTTAAATGTGCATGAACAGATGAATGGGAACACACCTAATGCCAGCCAACTCCTCGTTGTCACATTCTCTTGCATGCTTTGTTTTCCTGCCGTCTACTTTCTCTGTCGTCGGCTCCCTCCTTCCCTCCCCTCCCCTCCCATCCCTCCCCTCCCTCCAGCCAATCCCCATCACCTGATGTCACACACCCACCTGCACACCTGTTCCCACTTCCCTCATTACCCTCATGGTATAAACACCGGCCCACTTCCATTCATTCGCTGCCTGATTGTCTATTGTGCTTCAGCCTGGGAGGGTGTCAGTGGATGTATTGAGGTGATAATGTTTTGTTTTTTTAAGGGTTTTTGGAGCAGAATGTCTGGAGTGCCAGAGAAAGCCTTCAGGAATTTGTGTGTTTAGGATTCGTGACAACTTCCACCACCAGATTACTCCCAAGTCTAGGGATTTGTGGTCACGACTTCATGTCAGGTCGAGAAAATCCCCTCTTTCATTTGGAAAGGTTGACAGAAAACCATCCGCTGCTTTCTTTGGTGTTTTAATTTGTGTGTTACTTAATCCACCCTTTCTTATGTCAAAGCAAGATGCAAAGATAAAGTTGGGTACCAAAAACTTTATAATAAAATATCAGGAAACTGTAAAAAAGAAAAGCTTCACTGCACCTTGAAATATTTTCCTCAATTGTTTGAAAAGCTGCTGGAGGGACGGACACCATTGTTCATAAGCATATTCAGTTTTGTCAAATGTAGCACTCAAAAATAACCCACAGGTGCTCTGTTGGGTCAAGATCGCATGACTGTAGCGTAAGATTCACACTCATCAAGCACTCAGTCCTGTCTCTTCCTCACACGCGTCTCATCGTGTCATCTTTTTCTAATTTGGGATAGTTTAAAAAAGTTAATTTCACTGCCACAACAATATATAACTATTTTTTCCATATCTCTGTAGACCAGTGCCTCTCAACATGGATTCATCTTTTTAATTAGTCAATAGATCTTTTCCTCTGCTGAACCGCTTTAGGTGTCTTACATAAGATAAGATGTTAATTGTACCGTGTAACAGCCATATGGAGCCATCTGGATTTGTTCTTTCATATTCAGGGAACGTGTTCTGATCTTGTGTTAGTATTCCTGAAGCTCAATCTGCATCTGATGGGTTAAACACAATGTCATGAACATTGGGCTCCAACTGACATTTATTTTCACTATCAATTAAGTTGATTTCTTTTCTTTCTATTATGCAAGCAACTGTTTAATCTGTTTAATGGCAGAAAATGGTGAAATCACACATTCCGTGGCACCAAAGCTCTTCATTTTGCTTTTTTATTTTAACCAACAATCTAGAAACCAAAAGACATTTCTGTTTATTATATTATTAAACAAAGAAAAGAGGAAAATCCTCAGATCCTCCGATTGAGAAACTGAAACTACAGAAAGGTCTGACCTTTCTTGGCTTGAAAAAATTATTAAAATTATAAATCGGCTATGAAAATAGTTGCCGATTACATTGGTACGATGACTAATTGTTTCAGCTCTTCATCAGTGTTAATACACCAGCAGCTGTATAGGAGAATAGTATCAGCTTTCGGCAGTTTTTCTGCGGTTGCAAGTTGAGACAATCAAAGACAAACGTTTGCTTCTTTCATTGGCCATTTTAACATTTTATGTATAATGGCAGCTTTTCTAAGCTTTGCTGGAAAACAAAACTTCCCAGTCAACTTGAACTTGAACTGCAGTTATTAGTTCAGAGCCTCCATGAAGAAGAAGAGGAGGAGCTCTGGATGTCAGGAGGGGCTGGGGGGGGGAACCCATCAAAACACAACTCAACGCTCCACTAGGTACTTCAGATTTGACCTACAAAGCTGACCGGACACATGCCCACCCCAAAGCACGCAGGGCAGCGAGGTGGGAGGAGTCGGAGGCATTGTTCTGCCCCGTGGCTCGAGGTGGCCTGACTCCCACACCCTGCTGTTCGGCGCTTGTTATTGGCTGCTTGTTTCCGTGGCAACAATCAAGGGCAACCGCTTCCGAAAGAATAAGAATAACAGAGTGCAACAGGACCTGTGATGACCCCTCCTTCAACACACACTGAAACACACAGAGCAAAACGTCTTCCCTTGATGACATTTCACTGGCAACAGTTACCTGATTATTCAGCAGCTGTCGGTTCAGTTTAAGTAAGTGAAGGTCAACTCAAGTACTTACACTGATTTCAACAGAGAGACAGTGGCGGATAGAAAGTGACATAGAAGAAATACTGACATACATAATGAGAACATACATAAGAAGATTTTGTTTAGTTTAGTATTTAGTTTTAAATCCTATTATTTATTTTCTTTTATATTTTTTCTTAATGCCTTCCTGTCTTTTACAACCTTGTTGTTGAAAGGTGCCGTGCAAATTAACTTGCCTTCACTGGTAGATAATCTGCAGAATATGAAAGCTTCATATTTGTGATGTTTACAGTAGAGTGTGTGTGTGTTTGCGTGTGATCGTTCAGATGTTTCCCGCTTGATTCTCTCCTCCATCTAGTATGCAGACAACTTTATGTAGGCATCAAATAGTACACGTGTATGTGTGTACTTGAGTATTTAATTAAAGGATCAGATCATGATTAAATTACAAAACACATATTTTCCACTTGCCTGTTGTGGTTTCAAGGAATGGTGATATGTTTTTGTTATTTTTTTTGTTTTTCAGGCCTTGAGCACAACAAACTAAATTACCTTAATCTTTGTTGTAAGTGCAGGCAGAAATAAACCTGAACTATGGCATGTTTTATATTTATACTCCATCTCAAGTAAAAGTCCTGAATTAGGAATTTTACAAAAGTATTATCAGAAAAACGTATTTAGTACTCATTTTGGAGAATGTTGCCTTTCGTCGAAGAGCTGAATATTTGAATTAATAAAAAAATGTAATTATTACGAATAATGCATTCATATCAGCAGTATATTTACTTTGTAGCTGGACAAAGTGGATCTAATTATAATGATGGACTTCATTTGTTATTGAGAAGTTTAATCTGTAAAGTCTTCATTAGCAAAGTAAGCAACTAATGTAGCTCTCAAATAAATGTAATGGAATAAAAAAGTGTAATATAATATACTGAATGTGTAGAGTATAAAGCCGTACAAATACCTTAAGACTGTACTTAAGTATAGTACTAAGTATTTATCACCTCTGTCTTCAACGTGGGTGCGTTTCTCTCTATTAAAGCTGCTCTATCTCCCTCTAGTGGCAATGAGAGGACAGTGTATGTTCAACAGAAATCAAACGTGTACTTGTACATGTGTAGTACAGGACAGGACACAGCGGAGACCAGAAAAGAGGGCCCCTCGCACTTTATCAGGTGAAATGTTTATTACTGCATATATTGTTTCTGCCATACGTAATACAAAGGAATGATATAATATTTGTCATATTGAAGATATTAGTTGGCCAAAAGCTGCATTAAGTGTTAGCTACCTTTCAAAAGATAACATTTGGAGTCATAGTTTTAAAAGACCTGATGGGCCGTCTCTCATGCACAAAAACGTTTTGTTGTTTTGTTGTTTTTGGACTTTGTGCTTCTTAGCTTCTTGTTTCAGTGAACCAAAGGCCCAAAAAGACAGGGCCGAATGAGAGAAGAGGCACTTCAGGTGTGGTTCCTGTTTTATTGCTTGTTTCCCCGGTTACGCATCATCTCCACCACAGAGCAATAGTAGGGCCTTTCGGTAGTCGCCGCCGGTATCTCCCTGTAACAAACATACACAGAAATAAAGAAAAGGAAAAGAACGCTTCATAGGAGTGATGTGAACTTATATTCAGTATCTGTGTGCAGTGTTTGTTTATTTGTGTGTGTGTGTGTGTGTGTGTGTGTGTGTGTGTACCTTGATCATGGAAAACAGAGAGCAGGCAAACAACCTCCTGAACTCAGTTCTGATGTCCATCAAGTCCACCTCACTGCGAGTCACCATCCCTCTGATCAGGGTGTTGTCATCAGTTCCTAAACCCTGCAACAACAAACACACGACGAACCTCATGAATATATAACGATCATCTGAGAGCACAGGATTCTGTGAATACTTCATGTAGGAGACGGATCTACATTGTTTTGACAAATGCGCGACATGTGACCATCTTTTGGCCACTTGGGGGAACAGCTGAAACGAGCTGAACACAACACTGACTCATCATCCCCTTTAAAGTTGGTATGGTGAACATGTTGGCAAACAGTTGCTTATCTAAACATCCAAAAGTTACGGAACAACGTTAGCTTTCATTTGGAGTTGTGTTTCTGGCCCCCTGGCCAATGTACAGTTGTCTTTAGAGCTTTTTCTCTGCACATGAACACAACTCTTTGCGGTGAACCAAAGCATTTGAGTTACAGACTGGAAAGATAAACTACAAGCAGCTTTTACCCCCGAGAGTCTGTAAGCTTCCAAACGACTGACTGTCTTGATTCATTTAAATCGACATTCCAATTGGAAAAAATCTTTTTTGCATATGAGTTGAAAATAAAGAACCTCAACATACTTGTGAGTTGAGCGTTTCCCACCACTTCTCTAATTCCAATCGAAATTCTGAGTTTGAAAAACTTTTCTAAATGACGACATGAATTCAGACTTTTTCTTAAGCAGCTATGGATTGCATTTTGCTGGTATTATAATGTGTTATTACAACTACTGTGATAATGGTCAAACATAGCATTGATTGCACTTCATCTACTATTTTTGTTGTCTTACCTTCATCGAATAGTACAGAGTCTCAGCAAAATAGGCTGGCACGCTCCTGGCACACTTCACTGTAAAGAAAAACAGGACAGGCGATCGAGAACGCGTCATTATTATTCATTCATAATGTCACCACCTCTCACGAAGCAACGGAACCAGCCTGCAGTGGTTTCGTACCGACGGCCAGAAGCAGATCTTTCAGGCATCCAGAGGTTTCCCTCGTGATGCTCTCCTCCATCTCGTATCCAGCCAACTTCATGTAGGCGTCAAATACTGAAACGCACAGGTTCAGAATTAGTTTGGATATTATGTGAAGCTCACAAAAAACAAACAAAAAAACAAAAAGGGTAAGAGGCTCTGTAACTCTCAGACGAACCTTTCCTAAGATGTTCTGCACTCCGGTTTCCCAGGATGGTGACAAACGTTTGTTCATCAGTGCCGAACTTCTGCTCCCCTGCCTTGAAGAGGACCTGCGACCACAGAAACACATCCACTCAACTTTGAGGTACTGGGGTTTTTCCATTTTATGCTACTTTATACTTCTGATTCACTACATTTCAGAGGGAAGTATAGTAGTTTTTAATTATTATGTGCTGAGGAGGAATGAGTCCAGCTCTCTCGGAGCTCAGAGATTATCAGTGATGCTATTGATAGAAACAGCAACTGAACAAAATAAAATAAAGTCCCGTCCGTACTGGGGATGAATCCCGTTCATACAGAAGTTACTCTCGAGCAGAAATCATTCGGCAAGGGGAGCAGCAAGATCTAGAAAAACGTATGATCCGCACCATACAGAACCGCTTCACAGCGTCTCGTCTGTATTTTTAATCTCGTTTAAATTCAACCAAGAAGTTTCAGGGGAAATTTTCCTTGCTCCCTCCACAAGGAGGCTTCATAACGTTATTACAGATCAGCTGTACAAACTGCAACACACACACACACACACACACACACACACACACACACACACACACACACACACACACACGCTTCAAAGCCCAGCATTTAGATCCTATCAACAAACATGTGACAGTCACACCCTCAGACAACAAGACAAGGGCACCATTGATAGTGAAGAGCAAAAGTATTTACTGATCAGCGTTTAAATAACCGACTCACCTGAGCATCACTCTCAATGTCTGCCTGCTGGATCCCCGTCGGCCTGTTCGCCTGAGGAGACACAAAACATTTCTGTTAGAGAGGAGAGGAGACAAGGATACAGGAGAGGAGAGGATAGGAGACACAGATTGAGAAAAGGAGAGGATACAAGGACAGAGGAGAGGAGAGGAGGGGAGACATGGATAGAGAAGGAGAGACAAGGATAGAGAAAAGGAAAGGAGAGGGGACAAGGATAGAGAAGGAGAGACAAGGATAGAAAAAAGGATTGGAGAGGGGACAAGGATAGAGAAAAGGAAAGGAGAGGAGACAGAGAAGAGGACAAGGAAAGAGCAGAGGAGAGGAGATTTACCTGCAGCAGAATAACCAGCAGTCTCTTGAAGTGACCGGAAGTGTCCCCAGATATGTCTTCCTCCAGGTCGTCGTCATACTCTGAGAAACACAAGAAACACACATGTTCAAGTTTTCTTTTACACCTGACCGTTAAAAAGGTTTCCCAGGTTATTGTCACACTTTTTGTGTCCATCTTTAGAAAGCATCTGCCCATCAGATTCATCTTTGACACATGCATCTTAAAACACAGAAATATATGTAATACTGACCAACACAAACTAGTGCAGCTGTGAGAAACAAACATCTCTACTTCCCTTCTATTTTGTTTATAAAACGTCTATACCTTCCTTTCTGTCTTTGTTGAGCACCTTTGTAACTGCCCCTCCTCCACATGCCAGTATCCCTCTGCTGAGCACAAACTCAGCTCGGAGTCTATAATTAAAGTTAAGCTACAATAAATAAAACATTATCGGCGTGACTCCAAAAAGGTAAATTAGCTGCAGTTTCCCTTTATTCCCTGTTCTGAATCACTGCTTGTGAGAGCCATTCATAAAAACAAGAATTATTTGTCAATATTGTTCTGGTATTTAAGTTGCAGGTGAGAACTTATTCTGTAGTTTCATTGTATAATATTTATTAACAAGGACCAATAAGGACTTCCCCATCACGCAGTACGAGTGTGTGAGTGTTACCTTTTCTATACGCAGCGACGATGTCCTTCACCTGCTGAGGAGTTCTGGAGGCGAGGATCTCCACGAGGACCTTCTCGTCGGTTCCTGCTCCCTAAAGGTCAAAGAGGTGAAGCTGCTCAGACTGCTGACATGCACGTTTCTACGGTACTCAGAAACTCTCCATCCGCAGCACGTACGAGCCTTCATCTCATATGCAGCACTTACCTTGATGGCGTTGCGGAGCAATGACACGTCATAAGCGAGGGGAGAGGTCATCAGTCCCACAATCAGGGTCTCAAAATTGCCACCCAGCTCTCCCTTCAGCTGATCTACCAGATCCTGTCATGAGGATACAACATGTACTTTAATTAAATCCTGTGTGTGACTGCAGTGTAACGCTGTTCAATGATGACATTTATGGATGTCGCAGTGCAGCTGGATTATTTTGTAACGGTCGATGTAAAATCATCGGGATTAAAGGCCTCAGTGTGCTTCAAATGAAGAGCTTGTCAGTTGGTCTAACACATAGGTGTCAAACTCAAGGCCCGAGGACCAAATCCGGCCCGCCACGCCATTTTATGTGGCCCGCGAGAGCTCGAAAGGAATGTGATTGTCTTAAAACTAAAGTCTATGCTGCTTTACAATGTACAGTGACCATAAACTACATCTCCCACAATGCAGGTTGATTTTGTGCTTCCTGCCACTAGAAAGCAGTGTTTCCATATCGATGTTTAACTAAAACGATTTGAGTTGAAAAAGATCAACAAATAATCCCAAAATGTCCAAGAAGAGAAAGATTGATGCAGAGGGAAAGCGAATACATGTTTGTGCTTCAAGGAGAAAAAACGATCTGTCTTCTGTGTTATGAGGCGTGTCGGTGATGAAGGAATACAATTTACATCCAAACACGGAGCCAAGTATGCTAAATTTAGCCTCCAAGAAAAAGATAGAATTCGTGCTAGACGCACCGGAGAGGGGGCGTGGCTTATCTCCGTGGAAATAGTTCATTTCTGCCATCTACCATTGAAGAAATAACCACTATTTCTGCTTTGTGCATGTTGTGGAAGTCCCACAAACTTCGGAACATCAAACGCCCTCGTGTCTGGGTTCATAATATTATCCGTCGCCGCACACAGCTTCTCCAGGAGCTGCGTCGGGATGAAGCCGAAAATTTGCGTTATTCCCATTCATTCGCATCTGAGCATTGATTTTGTTTGTAATCTACTCGCACGAAAAATTCGCAACACGTTTGGTGTGAACGCAGCATAAACGTGTGTGAGCAGGTTTGCCATATAAAGGTGTGTGAGCAGGTTTGCCATATAAAGGTGTGTGAGCAGGTTTGCCATATAAAGGTGTGTGAGCAGGTTTGCCATGTAAAGGTGAGAGCAGGTGAGCCCCAGACCACATCTGTCACACATGTTTTTAACAGCTCACAATTATTTTGTTGTACCAGAGTTATGTCCCTCTCAACTGTGACAAAAAAAAGCTTTGAAAAAAGTTAATGAAATGTTGTCTGCTATTTTCTTTAAAAGTTTGATCTTTGATAGAGTAATGTGGGTTTCTTAACACTAAATTAAAAGGATTTATGTTATAATAGAAGAGAAATTTGCTTACATACATTTTTACATTCATATAAATGCATGTACTATATTTTTACACTTGAATAAAACTCAATAAGCAACAGTTAACCGTGTCGGGAGCGTATTATTGCTTGTGCAGAGTCAGCATATTCTGCTCAGCTTTTGTTAAAGGAACAGTTCAACCTTTTGGAAAATATTTGCAGCTTAGCTTAGCATCGACTGTAAACAAGGGGAAGTAGCCAGTCTCGCTGTTTAGGACAGGTATAACATTACAGTAGTTACCTCAGCTTATACAGTAGTTTGTTTGAAGCATACGGAGGGCTTATTTTTATGTTGAAACTCTTGTAATATGTGTGTTCATGTGGTTTAACAGCTGTTAAGGTTATCTAACCTTTCCAAACAGAGTTTTGAAGGCGATCTTGATCTGCTGCCTCTGGGCGTTGCTGCGACCCACCAACATCTGCAAGATGGCCTCCTCATTGGTCCCTATGACAGAAAGCACCATGGTTACCCAGCGAAGCATCAAGACACACATAATACAAAACAGTGACGATGGTCAGTCGAGGCGGTTTCTTGATTACAACTATTTCATCCACATAATAACACCCTTTAGTGAAGGTCAGATGATGTTTTTTTTCCCCTCACAGTGACTCATGTTGCATCTCCGCTGGTGTGTTTATGACTCACTGCTGTCTGGGCGGAGCTTCACCCAGACAGTGATTACTACAGAGAGGAGCTCCCAAAAAAACGCTGTCTCGTTGGTCTGTCACTACTGACTGACACCGTTGACGTATCCGATAACAGTGTAGATGTGTACACACACACACACACACACACACACACACACACACACACACACACAAGCATCTTACCCAGCCCCTTCATGGCCTTGTACAGGACCTCAGCATCATCAGTGGCATTGAAGTTTTTACTGGCTTTTACGGTGGCCTGTAACATGAAAGAAATGGAAAGAAGAAAATGTAGTTTTTAAGTCATTTTTTTTTCATTTCTTTTTGAAGCATAGCTGACATCGCCATGTACACTTGTCCTGATTTATGCACCTCTATAGTTTATGTCTCAATACATTCAAATGTTCTTCCAGCTGCAACATTATCTTCTTCTTGTTTGAGTAGTAAAAAAACAATAAATAACTGTATAATAACTAATAATGCACCTCGGCCCAGTGGCTTCCAACAGGACGTAGATGTCAAATGAGAAGAAGTCTCTTCATGTGCGATACTGCAGCAGCAACAATATTCATGCATGCTTAATCTTTCTGTAAACAAGTGGGTACTTCAGAAGAGACACTAATTCATCCAAAGAACATCCTTCTGCTGTGGCTTCTTATCAGATATATTACCTCGCAGGCCACACTTAACTCAATCTGTAGTCCCATGCATACATTCATACATATTAACTATGTTATATTTATAACCGTATTAAAGACTTACCCCCTTTAGATCATGGCAGAACATTCTTAATCAATCTCTAGATTTATGCTTACAACAGATTTAAGATTACGCATCTCAGATTCCCCATTTGCATAATGACATCAAAGACTCTTCTCCTTCTCCCCATTAATAGAATTGCAGAACACACTTAATCAATCGTAACATTAATGATTGAGTACATACTGTACATATAAAACACTGTCTCTGATTTGTTATGTGCATACTATATGCTCGTCTGAGACTTTCAGATGCACCGAATGAACTTAGCGACTTACAGACGTCATGAAAATACATGCAGATGTGACACCCAAGCTCTCGCATCACACTCCGTTTCACGAACAGCGTGTTCCCACATTGTGTTAGCCGTCTATGTCTCGGAATTCTCCAGCGATTTCGAATATGACGGATTATCAGGCTAATCATTGTTCCGAATGTGGAAAAAGTGTTTCAGACAGGTAGACTGATCGATACCGAGGACAGCGAACTTGTGATAAGGCGGAAAAACATTAACTTTAAGATTGATTTTTAGAAAGAATCTGTAACTCGTGCTGCACTCATTCCAGACACTCCCTAAAACTGTTATACATTAACAATAAGATAGCCAAATGGTTGCTTCTTTTTTTTTTTTTCCAGGGAGAGGCATGTTTAGAGAGGAAAACCGCGGGAATGTGTCTGGAATTCTGACCCTGAAAATTTGGAGGGAAAAAAAAGAAGAGTTGTGGGACGTCCAAAAGCAAGTCGCCGTTAACAACCAGGATTCTGTCTTTTGCTGCAGGAAGGAACGCCAAAATGTCCACATGCTCTCCCTCCTCATAAACACACTCATCACCACAAGCTAAACAAAATCGAATCAACATGCAGACGGCTGCTCGGACAAATAGCTGAACAATGAGATATTTAGAAGAGCAACACAACGCGGATCGGTTCAACTGGAATGTTAAGACGCCGTTTTGGCTCCTATAGCGAGGGACACGTTGTGTGGAGCGAGCTCAGACATGACCGGAGGCGGCGGGGGGGCACACATACACTGGCATTTAAAACACATACAGTGACAACAAACAATCCACAATACATGCAGCCCTGTTTGTATGAAGGGAGGTCCCTTATCGTGTTGTCAAATGACTAATAACTGTACAATTACTGTCTACATTGAGCTTGAATGTGAATATTACTCTTTTACAGATTAATGGCCGGCATTATTACTGTGTTAGTTCGTCTCTCAACACTTTCTGAGCTTCCCCTCAATGTTTGTGGCGCTCTAAGCAGCTGCAGCTACTCCTGAGGACCCAAAGGTGATACCCTCTGTATCTTTTATTTGGGAATTCAAAGTGTGTACATTGTTAAATGTATTATTAAAAAGGTAAATAAAAAAGTGGATATTAATATTTTTAGACTCAAGTGTCCTTAACTTTGACAATTGTAAATACAAACAGTGATGATGGACTTTTCAGTGAAGTCGTGTGTCTAGTAGTTAAACCTTTGAAATTAACAATATTTACATACTCATAGAATCCGAATTTTAGGGTAATTGGACTTTTTTGTGGAAAAACCATGAGAGAGTTATTATTGAAACAAGACAATTTTAATATGTCCTAAAACATGTCTGGAGGGGATCTTTAAATGTTTGACGATCATCCTTATAACGGTTTACTTCATCAGAAGAAATTCTTTGAAATCAGGGGAACCATGTGGAGATAAACAACTGGATTAGTCATATTTGGAAAGTTTTCCAGAATTTCACTCTCAATGATCTTTGTGGTGGGGAGGCTAATACAGCCCAGAGCCCATTCCTTCCTACTGAAGACTTAATATTGTATTTCTTGGGCACTTGGGTGTACGGTGTGTGAGCCTGACTCAATAAATAAACTACGGTGCCCACCATCATGTGGGCTCATCGATGTGTTTTTATGCTCCACCCTGACAGATGAAAAAGAGTTTCCCCTTTAAGAGAGAAAGGTTGGCTATAAACTTCAGGCTAGACGTGGAAATGGGTGGATTTAAAACAGAGAGAGCTGAGGAGACAGAGAGACCCACCCAACTGGACTAGAGCCCACATGAGTCATATGATAAACTTTCCAACTTCCCAACTTCCCCAAATGTAACCTCTACAAGCTACATAAACGGCAATGTTCAGTAAAAGTGTTCATTCGATAACGTCTATGTAAAATTAACTAATTCAAAGCAGCAAGTTACTCTGTTAAGTGTTTAAAAGCTCTTATACTTTCCTTTATCTTAGAAGTGCTGCCACATCTTCTGCATTCATTAAAGATTTATGGGCTTCTGTACTTAGTGGAAACTTAGTCTCATCTTACATTTCATCAACAGTGAATTCACGTCCACATTTTGTAAACTCCAACCTACTGATAGATAATAACCTAAGCCTTACATAATGTTGATAAAAGGGGGCGTCGTCTTGGAGTTCAGAAGGTAATAACCATTTATGAGTCACATATTTGCATAAATAACGGTTGTTTTTTTTCAAAGGCCACTGTAACTTTACCATTGTAATCATCCCTTTTATATAAAATGTGCCTTGTTTCTTCAAATTGGCATCTAAAAAAAATTATGAAGAAGATGACTCACCATTTCGTCTTTGGATATTTATTTTGCGGAAGAAGAATAAGATCTGTTGGAGAGGGGAAGACCGTTATTTCGCAACAAAACGTTACAAATACAAAACCATTGCGTGCATTTACGCCAAGCATCCGCAATTCAACTTCTTCCTCCGGTAGTTATCCGGTGCCTGCGTATGTCTCCTCTGGGTTTCAGGGCAGTGCAGCCGAGCTTAAAGCTTCCGCAGAGCTGACATGCGTGTCCTTTGTCTGCAGGTCGACCCAGAGCGTCCAAGTTTACGCGTCGGATGCTGCTGAGCTGTTATGTGGAAGGTAAAGCGGCTCAATAAGAACAAAGGACTGCTCCGGGTCAAACTCACCGCTGAAGAGCAGCCGTCAGATGAAGGTCGAAGAGCGGAGAGATACGGCCGTCACAGAGAGACGAGAGGAAGAGAAGAAGGAATGACGACAGAATCCCACTAGATTAAAGTCACTGGCGCGCGCGTGAGTGGGCCACACCCCGGTGCACACGGACTCCGGTACAGAGTCCGGAGGAGGGTCCGTGATTCTCGAGCACTCTGGGAAATGTGGTTCCAGATGTCCAGAAGAGAAACGGTTTTCTTGTTATTTTTTAATTTAATTTCGTCTATTGTATAATGGCGGCAGAATGAACAGAGGTTTCAGAAGTAGGGCTGCAGTGCCACCGTGTAAATACTCAAATTATTAGAAACAAAGTGCCTTAATTACCAAATGTAAAAGCACTCATTATACAGAGAGGTCCAATGTCAGAATAATATATCGCATACAATACCACTGGATTATAATGTATAATATATGTAAGCATCGCTAAAATTGCAGTTGGGAAAGGTGGGGTTGGATTTTGGCTACTTTGTGGGTGGCTTAATAACATTATGTCACCATTTATTAATTGATTGGTACGTATTAATAAACGGCAAAGTTACTAGTGACTAAAGATATCAAATAAATGTAGTAAAGTGGAAGTATAAAGCAACGGAAAATGGAAATACTCAGTTAAGGTACCTCAAAAGTGTACTAAAGCGCAGTATTTGAGTAAATGTACTTCCACCAATGGCTGTATTTGATATATTACCAGCAGGCTCGTGTGTGCATCCACAGTCCAATCCAAGTGATGCAGCTGCAATGTTTAACAGATTATACTGAGAGTTTAATAAAACATGATCCATCATGTAGCGTACACTGAAAAGATAAATAAATATGTGCTTGTTTTAGTTTTGTCTGTTCCGTTTGCCAACTTTGTGATGGTCGAGGAATAATCACAGTTACTGGACACAAACATTATTTCTCAGACATTTTATTATATGGGTATCATACATTTAAGTAATGCATGACATTAGATGATGATGATGTAATGCATGCATTAATGCAGGCTGTATCATGGATTCCTCTCAATTAACAAATTAAGGAATGGTAATTCACTGTTACTTTATCCATTAATTGATTTACGACCAAATTAGCTGGAATCCAGTGACATGAAAATTCATTTCAGACCCATGCATTTGCTCAGCCTCTCTGAAAGCAGAACAGTAGATATACTTTATACAAAACTGGTTGCAAACATTTACATGTACAAACATTACTGTAAGAAACTGTGAATTAACATTCCGTAATTAATTTGTTAATGCCGATAAATTCATAATAGGTCCTCCATTATTTCATGCATTAAATCAGCTTTAGTAAAGCATATGATATGTACAACTATTATGAGTGTCTAAAGACATCTTGAGCTGAACTTTACCTAAATTAATAATCTATAACTGACACATAGTTTCAAGTTCAAAGGTTGTTTTTTTTCTACCAATAATTCATAGAGATAATAATGCATAATTAATTTATAGACCGAAACTAGAAACTAGAAGACAACAGGTTTTGACGTCAGGTGGAGACTGACACCAAAACTGATTCAATGCCACAGGTAAAAATGTACTGAAAGAAGAACATTATCTTAGAAATATATGGACCGGATGTTCATTCTGTTGACTTTGGCATGTGTGGAATCTGCATGTCAATGAATCACCAAGTAAACCAAACTGATAGCTGCAGATCATTTCTAACAAAGAGTTAACACACATAGAGAAAGAGAGAGAGAGAGAGAGTGAGAGAGAGAGAGAGAGAGAGAGAGAGAGCAAGCGAAAGAGAGAGAGAGAGAGAGAGAGAAAGAGAGAGAGATGGTGGTTTGTACTTTTTATAAATGCTTATTTAAAAAAAAAAGTTCACATTTAAGATAGAGCAGGGTCACAACCCAGGTGTTAGCCACACAATCAGCCTTCTTCAGGGAGAAGAAGTGAAGAAGACGTCTTCGCCCCGAGGAAGGCTGATTGTGCCCTTGACTGTTGTGTACCTACCAAAGAGCACCTTCATTACATTTGTTTAAACAGCCGAGCATTCTGGACCTTTTCTTTTTTGAAGTTTTGAAAGAGCAACAAATCTTTTATTTTGAAATGAAGAAATTAACCATTCATTTCAAGCAGGAAGTCCACTTCTAAAAAACAACAACAACATTTATTTATTCAAGGGAGTTGAATAAATAAAAGAACACTCACAGACTTACAGAGTCTGAGGGGCTATGTGCCTTGCTAAAGGGCGTCTCAGTGGCGGTAAGGAGGGAATTACAAATGCTACTCTTTCATCAAGTCCAGTTATTTAATCTTGAGGCAATATTGCCCCCCATCAATAGCTTTTTTCCAATTGTATCTCATGGTCTTCATATCACATGATAAAAGCAATTTCAATGACAACTGCACTCCATCTGTGTAGGTCATGTGTCTCGTCACCTTCTGTATCCGTAGCATTGTGATTGTGGAAGTAACAAGCAGAGAAACAGAACTAACAGCATGATGAGTGAGACAAAGAGACAAAAGAAGTACACCACAATGCTCCATCCATCCCCAACCTGCCGGTAAAGGAGGGACACAGTTCACCTCCACACATTTTGACTGGATAGGCATGCTGGCGTGCACAGGAAACAGAGGTCAAAATTTGATTATTCTTGTTCCTTTTTTTTTGCACATAGGAGAGGAAAAGTGAAACTCCAGTGAGTTGAATTTTGTTCTGTTGTCCACAAGATAATTTTTGGTTTTCCTTATCTTGTGAGGACAACAATAGCTACACATGAGTTGTTTTCAACCAGGCATTCAAAAACCTTCTGTGGTAGGAATGAATGATGATTGCAGTAAGTCTCTTCCCAATAAAACATATTTTAGACCAAACATCTTGATTGTACAGCAACAAATGGAAACAAACAGAAGCAGACAGTTGCTTAGAGAACTTAACAAACTTACACCTTGAAAAATTAGGAAAACACGACACATTTGAGTAGTATGCCCCTGGCAGAATCTAGAACTTGTACTAACTAACCAGTCTGTAACTGAGGGCAGAAAAAAAGTCAGTCAAATTCATGCCAAGTTTGCAAACCTAACCATCACCAAGTGTGCATGGAATTTTCAACAGCACGTAAAAGAACGTTTATAGCATGACCGTTACACACTGCACCTTTAATGCTCTATATATAGTACAGTACAGTTTATTGTGCTACACTGGCACCCTGAACTATGCTCACATTTGGCAAAGTGTGTTCTGTTGCACTTCAGATGTTAGTTCCAGTAAACAAGCATGCAGACCATGGTGGATTGAGAAACACATGTAGAATGTTTGCATACATTTCTTGAGATAAAATGCCTTATCCTGCAGGAGAAAACATCAACACTGGTAAATATATAATAATATATAGTAAAAGCAAGAACAAGTTGGAAGAAAAAACTAGCAGTTGATACCTGTTGTTTTCTCATTGACCGATGCAGCGGTATACTGTTAGGAAACACTGACATCCATATTGTGAAAGAAATTACCACCAAACACATACAATTGTCTTACCTGTAAAAAACTAAAATATAAATAAGTTTTTGCATATAAATACATTTCTATGTTCTTCTATGTGTTCTATCATTATAGTTACACACTCAGTCCAGACATATTTTCCCAGAATGTACCTGTTCTTCTTCCATGTTGGTTGGTGTAAGTGCCTTATTAGAGAACAAACGTAATGCACTATTTTCTTTATGCTGAATGGTACAAACAAGTTATAGAAGAACATAAATACCCTGTGCTACCAACAGTGATGGAATATCATATTATATATTATATCACTTGATTATAACAAGTAATGCAATAATGTGTATACATTGCTAATGTTGCTGGTGGGGTTATTTTTTTATATGTACCGCAGGGTATCCATAATAATACAACATAATCTATTAGTCAACTAACATTTGTATGAACAATCTGAATCTGCAATTCAACTAGTGACTAATGTTGTCAAATAAATAATCATAATGAAAGGCACAATATTGGTTTAAGTAGCATTGAATGGAAACACTCAAGTACCTCAATATGGCACTAAAGTACAGTACTTGATCAAATGTACTTGCATTTCACCTCTGGTAAGAATATATTCACACATTTATTTTAGTTACATGGACATTCACTGCAGCCACATAGGGACTCACGATATTACACGATTAACATGTGATCTGTGTAATCCACACCATTACAGCTATCAATAAAATGGATGATAAAAATGTCCATTATTCAAATGTAACTCATTGGCCAGAACCATTGTTGACAGCGAGGGATTGGGGTTATCCGTCTTTTCTTCTAGAAAGAACGTGGTTTCATCAGCGTGATCTCACATCTAGCGGTGTGATCTAACTTTTCTTTTTTTTTATGAAGAAGGAAATATCTGTTTCTGGGATGTGACTACATACATGAATGTGCAGCAAGATAAATGTAGCATTTCAAATCCATTTGATATTTCTCAGAAGGCCGTTTAAATATGAACACCACCAGTTATTTGATCCAAGGCCACCCCCCTGTCTGCCGGTAAATGGTATGACCGGCAGCATAAAGCATGGGGACGCTCGGAAACTCCAGCTGACGGCTGCAAACCGGCAAGGCAAGCGCGCGCGCACACAAATCACTGAGTCACGTCGAAACACTGCAAAAATCTGCAAAAATGGAGTGGACACCAATGGAGATCAACCCCGAGGTGAGGAGGAAGGAGGGGGAATAACTTTGGTTTCATAACTTTCTAACCACAGCAACGTTTTCAAACCACAAACTCACCTGTGGCCTCTTGTTTATGTCGTTTCAGATGCTGAACAAGGTGAGTAATGGTGACGTAATGGTACCATTAACGGCTCTTATTATACTGCCAGGTGAGTTTTGCGGTAGCGAGCTAGATGTGAGAGCAGGTAAACCGGTAAAACCTGTAAAAACAAAATAAGAGGACACCATGCCACCACGTTGCTACCCCGCCATTAAAAATATATTTTAACTGTTAAAGTGAAGAAAAAAGAAAGTGGTCGCTGATATCAAAAGGAGATGCGCCATCAAACAGGAGAAGCGTTTATCTGTGTTTTTCAAGAGCAGCAGCAGCATCCTCCTCAGCGTTGTGCCCAGTGTCTCGGATAAAGGGTGTGGTCCTACTGGACCAACGCAGCATCTTTGAACACCCTCAAGGGGGTGGAGGGATAACAACGCTCATCTGTTTCTCATGCATTTAGGTCGTCATGTTTGGTTTATTGTCCTGGCTTTGTGTGTGTGTGTGTGTGTGTGTGTGTGTGTGTCTCCAGATGATGAGCAAGCTAGGCGTGGGTGATAGCTGGCACTTCGTTGATGTGCTTGGTCTGGAGGGGGAGCAACTCTCTGCTGTCCCTAAACCATGCTGTGCCTTGATGCTGCTCTTCCCGCTGACACAACAGGTAATGACGGGTTTGATGGGGGGGGGGTGGACTACTTCCTGGAAATGAAGGGTGGGGTGAGCCACTGATGCAGGGCCCATCTGGGGTGGGGTGAGACTGAGGTGCAGGGAGGGCATGGATGCAGAGGGATTACGGGCTCTATTGTTTGACTGGTAGAATAGGGGGGGGACTGGGATGGAAGCCAGGATACGAATATGAAGTCTAGTTATCCTGTTAAACCTGGGCACGGACTCTATCATTCTTATATGCGTTTGTTTTGTGAGCCCGGGATCCAGAACACGTCCCCCAGGGACAACAGCCAAAATAAAGCAACAACTAGCAATGAATTTAACTCTACAATATATCAGATGGTTGGGGAAACTGGCCATCACACTTTCCAAGAGGTCAACATGATTTCTTCAAATGCTTTGTATGTCTGATACACCAGCCCAAAGATATTACATTTATCATAATATAAATATAAATATATATTTTTTTTGCTTTATTAATTACATGATTTATAGGTCGTCAACATTTCTAATCTGTTGATTGCTGCTTCCAACTGTGACCATATCCACGTAAACGTTTAAATTGCCTGCGCCCCGTGTTCATGTGGGTAGTTGACCGTGACCGTGACCGTGCACCGTAACCGTGCCCTGTCTGCTTGTGTGTGTATTGCAGCATGAGTCTTTCAGGCAGCAGCAGTCAGACAAGGTTGCAAGCGGCTCTGAGGTTTATTTCCTGAAGCAGACGGCAGTCAATTCCTGTGGCACTATCGCCATGCTGCATGCTGTGGCCAACAACAAAAGCAAAATGACATTTGGTGAGTGCGGCTCAAATGAGCACTGGCACAACAGTGGGCGCAGTTGGTCTGCGTCAATGACGCAGCAGTTTCTTTTCCCAGTGCCGAGATACCCTGCTGTCATTCAAATTACTGCCGATACATTCGTTTTAATGTACTTTTTTAGTTTGTTTTCTGTGGTTAAAAAATTAGTTCATATTAAGTGCTTCGTCGCAGCACCGACTTTTACTGTGTGACTAAATCACAAATGCAGGGATTAGTTACTGAGGAAAAAGCATAATGTTCAAAGTTATTTGCTGAATTGTCGTGGATAGTTTTTAAAACTGTCACTACCATTTAATACTCTATATACTACAATACAGTTATTTTTTGTGGCATGTTGTGATTTGGGATATTTTAATGTGAATTACTGGCCTATTCATTTTTTATTTAACTTAATGCTGCTTTTGGGTCTTTTCAGCTAGTGACTCTGCCCTGAAGAAGTTTCTAGACCAGACTGCAAACATGTCTGCTGATGACCGTGCCAAGCATCTGGAGAAGGACCAGGTAAGAAACTGTTTAAGTTGCTTTGAATTTTGAATCTGAGATTTCATTGTCTGCGCTAATGATCTGAAACATGTTTTGTTTTACCCACTTGGGAGCACCAGACACCACTAAATCTATGTCCCTCTAAAAGGCTCTTGATGGCTGATTATTAAAGAATGTACTATTAAGAATATGTCTTCAAACCTGTGCAAAGTTACACTTCTGATTTGCAGTTTTTTACTATTAGAAACCTCTTTCATATGTGCTTTACTGAGTAGAATCATTTTTTGTTTTAGTAGTATTAAACTGACATGTTCTGCATTTTTCTCCCCCAGGCAATCTGGGAGGTTCACAATGAGGTTGCGGTGCAGGGCCAGTGCAGGGTAAGATACTTAACCACAATTTCAACTAATAGCTCTCATCATATTCCCCTTTTGGATAGAAGATGAACAAACCACATTTGCTTCATTCAGATGAGACTCCAGTCTGCAGTGTATATCCAAATACTTTAAGTATAAATCTGCATTTTGAGTAATAGTCTTTCTCTCCTGATAGCGTGTGGGCTCTATCTCTTCAGTTGGAGAGTCGGTTAAATGGTGTTTAAACACTAGTATTGTTGACTTGCTTTCTGTTCCTGGTAGCAATGCCTCTTCACCAAAGCCGGGCAGGAGGGTCATGACTCATTCAGATAGATCCCGGTGTGGGTTTGACCTGCATCCCTGTTCTGTATCAGAGATGACACTTTATATTTGTTTATGGTAATTTGTTACTTCTCAGCGTTTCTTTTCTGAAGCCTTTTTGTATCGCAGTATTTGCTCTGAATATTAATTCTTAACGCCTTAACTTTTACAGCCGGAAGCCGATAAAGTAAACTTCCACTTTATTGCCTTCGTCAATGCAAATGGACAACTTTATGAATTTGGTAAGCACGTCAACTCATTGTGTACATTCTTGTATGTGTTTACACGCTGTGGATTCCTGACTGTCTTATTTGTTTCTTAGACGGGAGAATGAATGGACCAGTGAAGCACGGAGCTACCAAAGATGAGTCCTTCATAACGGTAGGTAGAACTATGGCTATTCTTTCAGTTAATGTCAATTCTGGATATGTTGAAATAGGATTGTTAGACAAGTTTCTTCTGGTCTGTGATGAGTCATGCTGGTATGAACTGGAATAGGGAGTGGCTGTTCCCAAGTGTCTTGCTTCAATCAATAAATGTTGCTAATGCACACTCTCAAATCTCCAATCGGGATCATAAGGGATAGTTGGAATTTATGCAAGGTTATGTTTCACCTTTATACTTGAGCTGCCATTGTAAGCCATGAAAAGTCAGGTCTGTTTGTTAGATATTAGATTAATAACTTAAGCTGTCCATGAAGAGCATAATGAATGACTAAGATACAAATTGTGTTTAGTCACAGTTTGCAGAAATGCTATGGAAGGCATGGAGGTTCAGGTCTGTAAGATTGTCCCATCAAACTACCACAAGAGGGCGCTACATGCATTACTGATGAAATTGCAACATTAAATGTTGTGATGAACTCCTGAAGTAAATTTAGAGATTCTTGCATTGATTAGTTTTCAAGTAGAAGACCTGCATTTACAACTCCACTGATTGGGGGGGAAAAAAACAAATTATCATGTAATTTATCATTTTGATTAAATGTTGATATAAATGTTACATCATATACTACTTTTGGTGCTGCTGTCTATAGAAGCTATATGAATATAGCCACATTTTGAGACATCCGGCCTCATATTACAATATTTATTTTTCAGTGCTATTGCCCAGCCCTACTAGAGAGTATACAAATATTAGTCGTAAAATGTACTCTATTTTAAAAAAAAGAAAAAATCCTCCATTTTAAGGACCGGCTTTCCTTAGTGGCTAGTAACCTCAGATGTCAGAAATGTAGTGTAGTTCAAAAGTGCAGTATTTCTAGTTTGCGTACAGTGAAGCAAAAATAACTTGATGAAAAGTAAATCAACTTTTTCTCTTTTTTTTTTCTTTTTTTTTTCTCCTTTTCATACATGCCCAGGATGCATCCAAAGTGTGCCGTGGATTCGTGGAGAGAGAGCAAGGCGAGGTCCGTTTCTCCGCGGTGGCTCTTTGTCACAGTTAGATATTCGGTAGGACGGCCCTTCAAATTGTAAACCAAAATGTCCCGACGCATTCACACGGCAAACGCAATCAGCAGGCACCCAGAACAACCCACACATCTGCAGACACTATGCACTATAAAGCACATATTGTTGCCACATACTGTTCTTTCATCTCATGAACAAAGCACACATGTACACATAAACACAAACTCACCATCAAACCCATTTTGTTCTGCCGACAGAAACCGATACAAGCTCGTCCAAACCGTTTTCTGTGATATCACGCAGCAATGAGAATTGTAAAAACATGAGGTCAGATCTCCCCACTGCTTGTGTGCGTTTGTCTTTTTTTGTATGTGATCGTTGAAGCGTCTGTGTCAAAGTCAAAAGCCTGATGCTTAAATACCTTTTGTGCCAATAAATAGAATACAGAAGAGTGAGACGGAAAAGACAAAACTTGTGTGGAAAAATGTTTTTATTTTTTTTTTATTTTTTTTTTCCCGAATGCCCTCAGTTGCTGTGTGGTTGAGTTTATAAGGATCTAACATTCCTCAGAACAGCCCAAATGTGTCCGTAGGAATAATTTAACCATTGTTCGGAGAATACACACAACCTTTTGAGTGGTGGTCTTGGGTGGCCGTTGTTTGACAAACTGACGTTTTTCTTTGAGAAGTTTGAATTTAAAGTGCAACATGTTTATTGGCGGCTTGCAGTAGTTTTGCTTTCAGAAATGAATACAATTTTAAATATGTTTGCACTTTTTATGACACTGGATATTCACTAAAATAGTCAAATACACCATTAGTGTGCAAGTTAAACACAGAAAAAAAAAAAAACCTCCAAACACGACACGGACCATTAAAATAAAGTGCTGCTCTATGTTGGGTTGTTGCCGTGCAGGGTGATAGTACTGTATGTCTAGGCTGTGCACTAATTGTTTACCTTTCTGCACCTTCCAAATACTATGTTGCTGTAGTTCTGTTGGTGAAGCAGCTGTGAGAATTCAATAAAGCAACCATTCAACGTCTGTGTCTGCTGGTGTATTTCTGGCTCTTGCTTTAAAACCGACTAACCTATAGCCCTCACTTGACTTCCTCCTCAAACTCCGGTCCGCATTTTAGCCGACTACCCGTTCATTCTTCTGTCGCATGAGGTGATTGAGTGGTTGATGTCCTGTGGCTCTCACAGTTTGGGGCTCTTCCTGCCGGGTTTTCGGCTGTAAAAGGCTGAAACGGGAGGCGGAGGACCAGAGTTGTCGCTTAGCTTGTGTCAGTGATCCACTCATCACTGTGGATACTGACACAAGACCCCTCTGTGTTGCAAAAGAGCAGGCACTGTGACGTACAGTGTAATATTCACTTAAATGACCGGACTTTGTTTTGAAAGCGGTTGCAAAAAAGCCCTGATGTTTACCAAAATCCTTATCCATACAGTCTTCTCAATATCTATATGAGAAAGGAAATATGGCTCTGCGACCCCTATGGTTGTCTTTATTTCTCCATTTAGGTGATGAGGTTTGAAAGTCACATTTTAAATCCTACTAAAGGGCAAACCCTATTGACAACTCTGTATGTAGTTATTATCAACATCACTGATGACTGACAAACCATTCTTTGGTCATTGTGAAATAGTCAGTAAGAGTTTGTTTTTATGTCTTTCACTCAATGACTGCACAATGTGCACCTTGTAGATATTTCTATTATAGACTCCGTATTATTGTATCCACTGAAAGGTCAACAAAGTATTTCTCCACAAGAAAAAGATAAAAAAATATATTTTGTTGCCTTAAGAACCCACCAGCTACAGATCACACACTACTGTAGATGGCAGCTTCATTACATTTTCCCCAGGTTTACGATGTGTTTTGTGGTAATTTGATTAAACTCATATGTAGGAATATGCACCTCAACTGAAATAATGAAGGCATCAATACTAAATTTTGATACAGGGGCTCTTAACACAGCAAACATGACGTTTATCGGTGATATGGTGGTGCATATTAAACTAATCTAATTTACTAAATTAACAACGGCCCCGGGGTAGATGCCTGCTTTTTGTGTTTGGTAATCCAGCAGCTCTGGGGAGAATTAACTGAACAAATAACATTTAGAAAAAATTAAATAATTCAGACTTTTTGGTGGATATGGAAATGTCTCTGTGGACTCAAACAGACCTTACAGCTCCCCCATCCTTCTCTATCTCTTTCTATCCCTCTCGACCTCCCCCGCATAGATTCCTGCCTGCGCGTTCACGCCTAACAAAATGCGCGGCGGCAGCCTCGCGCAGTCCGGCTGCGTGCAAGAATCATTATTTTTAGCTCGTGGCTAGTGTTGCAGTGACGGGGTCGCGAGAAGAAGCTTGCTTCTTTTTTTTATTTTTATTTTTTTATTCTTTCTACACCTCCGTTTGAGCAGGACTCGCGGGGAGCGCGAGAGAGATACGCAACGCACTAACTGGTGCGCGCGGAGTTGCGGGGAGGTTGACGGTAGGGAGCGAGGAGGAGGAGGAGGAGGAGAACCACCGACACGTCTTATCACGTCTCACCGTTTCATCGCCGTCCGACACACACACACACACACACACACACACTGGTCCTCGGTAAACGGCCTGACCGGAGATGGCCAGCCCCGCTGCAGGTCGAGATGTCCCGAATGCTTCCCCGAGGGACGAGCCGGGGCCGAACCATCCCGAACCGGCCTGTTTGGAGGCACAGAAATGGATAGAGGTAAGTGAAGTGACCGCTCGTGGGGGGGGGATGCTGCTGCTGCTGCTGCTGCTACACCACACAGCGGGGGCACAAACGCACCATACTTGGGGATAAATATACGTATGGCCCCCTACATGCCCCACAGTACCGGTGCATGTCGTCACCTGTTGTAGGGACGACGGCTCTGCGGCGCGTGGACAAACATGTGTCAAAAGTTTCAACACATGTGTGGCTCTTAATTAACACACACACACACGGGAGCAGGAGAGGGGGGATTTAAACACCGACCAGGCTAAAAAAAAAAACTTAACCGACAAAACATGCATGTCAATCTCTCAAAGTAGCCGTTGATTTTACGTTTGTTTAGGATCCATGATGCTCTTTTTACTGGCTAGAAGGCGTAACGCCCCCTTCTTCCGGCGTGTACACACGAGATGCTGTGCAGGAGGCCCCACCAGCCGCTCATCGGATGAGATTATCATTTTGTGGTTTTGCTGCATCGCTTTCCACCATCATCTGCTCGGATAAAAAAAAAAACGCCTCTCTATAAGCCTGAGTGGTGAATCACGATTTCGCCCGTGGATAGCTGCGTTATGACCTATTTTCTCGCTGTCCCCTACCAACTAGAATCTCAGATTTTGGGGGAAAAAAAAGGCTTGGATACAACACAATTAACTTTGATGTGAAAGTTTTGGCTTTGACTTCACACCTTGGCTGTGTTTTCATAGGGCTCCCACAGGCTGTGGTAGATAGAGAGGGAGAAGATGGATAGATAATAGACAAATCTAAAAGTAAATGCTAGACTGCAAACACCCAGTCCTGACATACAATTACAATTGTTGTGGTTCAACAAAAACGGAGATAAAAGACTCATTTGCATTGTTAAAGAAGGATTTAAAATGACCGACGGGTTGAGACATGCAAAACCAAACAAACCAACAAAACAGATTTAAGATTGATTATTTAAACAGATATGTTAATTGCTCTGAATCAGTCCATACTGGTGAGACTGAAATCAAATTCAAGATTAAACATGCATCCAACCAGTTTTAAAGATGCTGTACTGTTTATAGCAGTGGTTTTCAACCCGGGGTAAGGACACAAAGGGTTTATAAATAAATTATTTAAATTATTAAGAGGACAGGACGGGAAAGTGCTGGATAGTTTTTCCTCTTTAGGCCTCTAAACAATATTTGATCATAACGAGGAATTAAACGCGTGTTGGCTGAACTGGTCCCAACCAGTAGACGTGTGCATCCACTGGAGAGGGGCGGCAACTAAAGATTGTTTTCTTTTATTTATCTATCTGTCAAAGTTAAATGGTTCGCCATCTTCCCTCCAGGATTACTTTTAGAATTCCAGAGGCCACAGAAGTAGATCATTCGTTTCCCATGCACCCAATTTAGATCTGTCAGTGTCCCAAATACAGTGCATGGAAATCTAAATTAGAGATATTAATATGCACTGATTCTTTTCCACCAAACTTGCACAGTTACCCCTTCAATGAATGATGTTGAGGTTAGATGTCTCTTACTCTCACAAGTCATACTTGTGGCCTCAATCACAAGAAAGGATGGCTAAAGATTGCATGTATTATCTGTACATTATATGTATTCCAGTTTGAAAGCTGAAGTTATCAGAAAGGCTTTTAGTAATTCTCACACATCTCCAAGAAATAGAGCACCTTCCTATAACCTTTAAAGTTTAAAGCAGGAGTGTGCTGTGTTGTGTTCAGCATACTATTTCACTAGCTGGTGGTTCAAACTGGATATTGTTTGAAAATGTTGTACAGATATACCGGTACCAATACGGTTCTTGAGTTTGGTGTCAACTATAAACACGTTATCACAAAAATCCTCCTAAGAAAAGGTGTCTAAAGTCTCTGTGCATCAGTGATTGTTTTAACACAAGCTTCCATACAAGAAGTTTTAAATTAGCAAAGGAATGATTTCGATCTAGCGATATGTGATCATTGAATAAGTGAACAAGACAAAGAATCTAACCAGACATTTAAATTATATATTTTTTGGTGGTCATTGTGGCTTGTTTCTGGTTAATTTACATGCAATCCATCAGTCGTCATCACTCCAAACTCCAGTTAAATAACAATACAACCACCTTTTTTCAAAAGCGTCTTTACAGAATGCAGTTCTTTCTCCCCATTGATACAAATATTTACACGAAAGAAATATAGCTAGAGGTAAAAACAAAAGATAGCTTGACTCAAATCTACTTTTGCTCCTATGGATGACTCAAACCGATTTCTAAGTCAATCAGTACAGTTGACCTTAATACATCCAAGAATTCAAACACAATGATTGGTTTTTTTGGGGAACTACAAAAAATGGCTTCAACTTACAATTATTGACACGTTTTGAAGCTGAATACAGTGGACATGTTTTGATCTGTACTTAAAAGCTACAATGTAACATCAGTAGTGAGCACAACCAGCGTAGTCTAGGTTAATGCCGGCCTCTAAGTCTTAATCTCTCCTGCAGTGTCTTTGCTCGCCGTCCCTCTTGCTTTGTCGTCTTCCTGCCTCCTAATTCTACAGTTATTTTCGGTCCGGTCAGGCTGGCTCTATTTCTAGTGTTGTATTTATGCGCTCTCACAGGTGGGGAGGATTCAGGGTTAGCCATGCCACACCACACTCCATGCAGCATTTTCAGCCTGTATGTCTGTTGCCATGTCTCTAAGAGTATGCAAAGCGTATGCGCACACACACACACACACACACACACATGCCAATCAGCTATGCATGATACTCGTCAGACACGCCCCGATTGGGTGACACTGGTCACTATGGGAACATAACATGGGCAGGCTCTCAGGTGTCACTGTTTCCAGGGGGCCAGTAGAGCAGTAGGCTATATATCACCACATGACCGCAGCAGGAAATAAGACTGGCACAGACAAGACCTTTCTATCTGTTAAAACCGAGACAAGGCGGGATTAGACCGTCTCAAAGCTGATGCACACCATTGAATGTGCTTTACACCCTGTTGGATGTGACGTTGAGCAGTTTAAAGCTGCACAGGCTTAGAGAAACACAAAGTTAACTTTAGTGACAGTAGTTAACCTCTGCGGTCACCGGCATACAGTACATAGCAGGAGTTGGGAGTCTGTCACGCAGGGAATAAACGGAAGAATGTGTGTGTGTGTTTGCGTGCGTGTGCGTGCCAGATGTCACAGCTGTCTGTCCGAGGCAGATTAACTCCAATGGTCGCAGACAGCCAGCTGTGTCTGCACGAGAGAGTGTGAGAGCAGGGATTTTCATGGGATTTTCCATGCATCAAATACTGTGTGAAAGAATGTGAAATAATAATGACGACGACACAGACTTTGCTGTTGGCAGAGACGTCTTTCACGCCTCAAGGAAGTTTTTGTGAAGCCGGAATAGTCGCAGCCACAGACATCTACACATGTTTGGTAAAGCACTAGAATGCTGCACACACCTTGGAGAAGGGTTAGTTATAATAGCATGCTCTTATCATGATACGTGATTGACTCTGATTTGCATTGTGCAGAATTTTCAAGCAGCATCAGTTTGTGTTGTTCCAAATTTTACTGAGCTGTGAGTTAAAAAAAAGTAGTGCACTAAACTGTTCTGTATTTAGGGTGCAATGCACACAGTGAAATAATTTACTTAATTTGGTACTTTGGTTTACTTGAATTGCACAAAAGGTAAAATACAGACTTCATAACAAATAACAACAACTAACGGCTTCAAGTATGTTGAATACGTATGACTACATTTCTATGTACAGTGCAGAGTGAAATACAAGGACAAATTAAATTATACTGACTGTACGACATATGATAAAGGATTACACAGAGGAGGTGTTTTTGCTCGTCATACAGAACAAATATCAAATGTCGGCAGCTGAAGAGATATTTTCTTGTGTCGAGTCACCCTGGTTAATTACTCTGATCCAGATTAAACTCATTCTCGATCTGGATTATGACTTTAAATCTGTGTCTTTCTCCTTCAGTTTTTTTTCCCCCCTCTTTAGTGTCTTCGCCGCCTCTCTGTGTGTCACATTAGTCCATTAGTGCATACAGCATGTGAAAACATTCTAGAAAGACTAATGCTTCTGCAACACCACAAATGAAAACCCGAGCCTCTCTGAGCGGTCTGTGCATCGCACTGGGGCTCTAACCCTCAGCAGCTCCATCAACTGGCTTTACTGGAAGTACGTAGACAGTTCACGGTTCAATTTAGCATCAACATCACTGAGCCAAGCATCTGCTTTAGGTCATTAAAAAACACTTTGTTTCTTTTCCAAGAGTCCTTAAACAATTACTGTCTGCTTCACAGATAAAAGGATGTTTATTTTGCTTCCCAAGTTGCAACTCTCGTTCTCTAATCCAAACAAAGACGATATATGACGACGCCAAATGTGTACCAAAAGTTGTATTAACAGACAGGTTTGTCTGTGACTGCTTTCTGTTATTTTATATTTTCATACAAAATGATGCATCTATATTTTTCTTGTGTATTACTAAACCAGA
Organism: Ophiodon elongatus; assembly: GCA_016806645.1. NCBI lineage: Eukaryota > Metazoa > Chordata > Actinopteri > Perciformes > Hexagrammidae > Ophiodon > Ophiodon elongatus. Next base: position 606,326 of record JACSYO010001013.1, on the reverse strand, counting down.
AAATAAATGATTATTTCTGGCCTCAGTCTCAGGAAATCAGTCCCAACTTCAGAAACATGTGAACGTTTATTTATATTTATTTTTTACCAGGAAGATAACTTAACATGGTTTATCCAAAGTGTTATAAGAGTCTGTAAATATCTTAAGAACAGAAACTATTGTTAAACACTGCACGTATCATCTATTTATCTTAAAATAGATGCTTATCTCTGTGACTAATGGCTATGGTAACACACGAGAGCCGTAAACTTAGGGTCAACTCAGGAGACCTGACTGTCTCACGATAAACATAAACTAAAACTGTGTCAACTGCAGCAGCATGGCCCCATATCTTTATTCCCAAAATCCTGTTTTGTCTCTTTAATACATCACAGCACATGATGTGCTTATGAAAAATTAGACCTCTAACTTGATGTACTGCATATTTTTCTCCTCTCATTCCTTCCACGTTTTTACAGTTGTTAAAACTGCAAAAATGAAAAAGGGTACTTTAGCCTACTTCTGCTTCTCCTCTGCTCCCACACACAGTCTCAGCTCAGGGTTTAAATAGTAGCTGCTGCTGCCATTCACCCAGACTGAGCAGAGCAATCCACCACGGGGACTGAGAGGATGCGAGGGAGGGTCAAATTACCGTAACTGGCGTTGAAATACCCCCAAGGCCTTTGGCTTGGTCTTTGCAGCAGACATGGATGGTCACTTAACAAACATACAAGTGTGTGTCTCTCTTTTTTACAGTAACACACACAATCTTTTGTCCTCCGCCTAAACTTTCTACACTTTTTCGTCCAAAACATGTATGCTCACATCAGTCGCTGTGTCTAATTACTGTGCTTCAGATTCAGCGCTTTTCACATAACCACTCGTTAACCACCTCCACCCGCCACCCACTGTCTGTGTCCGGCATCCCACACTCACACACACTGCCGACCCAAAACACAAACACATTTGTCCGGCTCTCCCTCAATACAGTACTCTCCTTTATCCGTCAATTATGCATGAGCATGCTGTAAATGTTTCAAAGACCTGGAGGCAAACCTTGATGAACATGACATATGCCAGCGTGGTGTTTGTGTGTGTGTGTGTGTGTGTGTATGTCTGTGTGTTTGTGTGTGTGTATATATATATATAAATATATATATACTGTATATATATATATACTGTATATGTGTGTGTGTGTGTGTGTGTGTTCACAACAGAATGATAAAAGACAAGAAAAAGAAAAAGATGACAATGGGAAACATCTGGTCATCACTTACATAACTATAAAACAATAGGCTGTTTTCATAGCTGCAGATGCAGTGTGTGTGTGTGTGTGTGTTCTCCTCTCATGCATGTGGTACACGTGCATCAGAACTATACATAGATAAATGGAAATTAATCATAAATATCAGAAGACAAAGACTGATAAAGCAAAGAAGCAAAAGGACAGAAGTATTTTGCCATCAAAATAACCTCAGATTATTATTTTTGTCAGTTGCAGACAGACTCTGACATATTGGCTCAGAGTAAGTGTAGGTTTTTTTTGTGGGTGGATGATATAGGGGCATTCAGTATACTGTACAGAGTGTGTGTGCCTGCAGTTAACAGTTTTGGTGCCAACTATAATCCAAGCTAATCTGGATTAGAAGTCCAATGAGTCAAATCTCTCTTTTCTTCCATTCACTTTAGTCTGCCGGTTACACAACCGCTCTAGAAAGCAGTGCATGTGTGTGGGTTGGTGTTGCGGTAGTATGTCAATGTTAGCGTCCTCCTCCTCTCCTGCTTGTACAGGATAGAATTGGAGCAAATTGGAGTCCAGGTTGGAGGACTGAGGTTGTCGTTCGCTCGGGCTACGACCGTGTGCATCTAAATCAGGGGAAATGGAATGAGGGCACAGAGCAGTGTGTCAGTGGCTTGGCGTCACTCTAATTTGGTTTCTACTGAAGCAAAAAATGTTGGGGGATGGGTGAACCGGGCAGCAGCAGGTTCCTCTTGTCAGGGACACAGTGGGGCACATTTTCAACAGACTTCAATCACTTTTATACTTGATATTTATCTGTTGATTATAGCAATCGCATTATCGATTAATCTGTTGATTTATTTTTTAATTACTTCTCTCACAAATGTCAGGAAGCAGAGACCCCATCACAAGTACCAGGAGCCCAAAATACATCTTCAAAACCCCAAAATATTCAATTTATAATGGAATAGCAAATGGATTAGCAAATCTTCACATTTGAGAAGCTGGAACCAGAGAATATTTGGCATTTCTGTGGGATAAATGACTTAAATGATAAATCAATTGTCAATAATGATTCGTTTTTCATAAGATTTAGCAATAGATCAAATGATACAATTTTTAAAAAAAAACAACAACTATTTATTGATTTTATCAGAAAATAACCAAAGGATTAATCTGTCATATAAAAATAATGGTCAGTTGCAGCCATAGTTCCAGTCCACCTCCTTTACATCTGTCTCTTCCCGTCTTCCAGGCTGTTACGGGGAAGAGCTTTGGAGACAAGGACTTCCGCAGCGGATTGGAGAACGGCATCCTGTTATGCGAGTAAGCCTCTGACATCACCTCCACTCAGTTTTTGATGTCTGAAGTCGCAACAACATACATAACCTCCTCTAAGACTCAATAAATCTCTGCTTCTCCCCTCCTCCACTCCACTCAGGCTGCTGAGTGCAATCAAACCAGGGCTGGTCAAGAAGATCAACAGACTGCCCACCCCCATCGCTGGGCTGGTAAGAAGACACTCTCCAGTGTGACATTCGTCCCTGTAAATCAGCCGCTTCGTCAAAGTGATGAACTCTGACTGTCTGTGGTGCCCTGCTGTCTGTCTTGTAGGACAACCTGTCAGTCTTCCTGCGGGGCTGCGAGGAGTTGGGCCTGAAGGCCTCCCAGCTGTTTGACCCCGGGGACTTGCAAGACACTTCCATTCGAGCTAACCTCAAGTAAATAGGCGTGTGTGGCTTTTCAGTCCTGTCTATGCACATTTTAATGTAGTTCTCACGACAGTAACACACCTCTCTCTCATCAGGGACTCTGACTGCAACCGCAAAATAAAAAATGTGAGTCCTTATTGTCCTTTCATTTAATTGTCTTGCTTTATCTTCTATGCTAATGTTTATGGATATACATGAAACCCTTGAATCTGTGTCTCTCAGGTGCTGAACACTCTGTTCTGGCTTGGGAAGGCTGCCAGCGGCTGCGCCACCTACAGTGGCCCTACTCTCAACCTCAAGGAGTTTGAAGGGCTTCTTGCTCAAATGAAGTTGGTGAGTGAACACGGTGAAGAGAACGGGGGAGGAGAGGGACAGACAGAAAGAAAGATAGCAGTATGGAGGAGGTGCAGGGGGTGGATTTGTTAGTTTCCTGTCTTTGTTGGGGGGCAGGGGAGACACACACGAGACAGGACACAAACACATTTTTGTTTTTGTTACACCACAGCTGCTCCTATTTCAGGGAGAGACAGAAAAGAGAAACAGGATATAAGAGTTGAGAAAGAAGAGTGGCTCTGCACATTTTATCTATTTGATCAATTGGGCTATTCAAATAAGACCACCTGGCTTTTTCCTTTGTTTCCTTTGTTCATTTTCCAATCAATTTCTCAAACCATGTGTTGTCTCTTAGTGAGCTTCTTCATGCATCTTTCCTACTTTTTTTTCCCCCATATATTTTCCTGATGCCTGTTTTTGTGTGTGTTTTGTAGGAGAGTGAGGAAGGAGGCGACAGTTCACAGAAGCGCAGCGTTAGGGACAGCGGCTACGACTGCTGGGACTCCGAGAGGAGTGATTCTCTGTCTCCACCACGACACACTCGCGACAACTCCCTCGACAGGTGAGAGACGTCTGTCAAGACACGCGCGTGTACCCAAATGTGTGGACGCACAGCCTACACTTTAGAAACTCAATTCAAACACATTGATACAAAAGCCTCATGTGATTTTACAATGTTAAATAGTAATATGTTTTAAAAAATAAATCTGTTTCCTTTTGTTTTTGACAGTCTGGATTCCTTTGGCTCTCGCTCACAGCACAGCCCTTCTCCTGATGTGGTGAATCGAGGCAACGGTGATGGTTGGTTCTGATAAATGTCTCGCAAGTAGGAAGAGTAAAACATTCTGAACATCAGAGAGAGCCAGGCTAGCTGTTTAGCTAAGCTAGCCCCATCTTCTCATCGGATGCAAAGAACACAAATAAGCCTATTTCCCAACATTTTTAACTAGTCCTTTTAAAGCAGCGACACAAAACCCACTCACTCATCCATAAATAGTCTGACTGCTATTCTCTAACATGTTGAGGTTTTAACCTTGGTATGTTGTGCCCAGTCAGGCGGGCTGTGGACAACAGCTGAACGTCTCAGACACTGTGTGTGTGTGTGTGTGTGTGTGTGTGTGTGTGTGTGTGTGTGTGTGTGTGTGTGTGTGTGTGTGCGTGCCCCAGATGCAACAGCTGTTGGTCTGAGTAGCAATCACTAGAGATTTAGACCTGGCTGAGGTCAACATCCTGCCTGTCGTATGTCAGTGTGTGTGTGTGTGTGTGTGTGTTTGAGGGGGGTATCACAGGCATCCTGTTTGTGTCTTTTATGCTGACAGTATAAAATGCATGCAGCAGGGTGACAAGAAAAACGCTATTCCGGAGCTGGGAATAGACTTATTTATCCACATTCCCAGGAGGCCACAGAGAAAGTGTGCTGCCTTACAAAGTAATATGTATTACCCAACAAAAAAGACACGGGAGACAGTTTGTCTTATTCTGTCTCTCTGTGTGTTTGCACACAATTTATGCACAATAACCTTGAAACAGATAGTAAGAGAAACAGTGATCAATGTTTCTCACTGACTGCCCATATAATAGTGTTGCATCTACATTTAAAGAATTGTTCTGGTTTACTATAACTTGAGTTGTATAGTTGTAGTTTTGGTTAGTATTTATAGTAGTTATATTAACACTGTTCTCACCAAAAGTATAGTTGCTGAGATTTGGGGACAAATCCTACAGGTTGTAACAAGCTGACAGTTTAGCCAAATATCTAAGCTTCTTTATTTTGAGGTAAAACTGAAAGTGGGAACACTATGTTGATAATAATCCCTCAATCTCTTTCAAAACAGTTTAAAATCTCTCTGAGTGCTCTTGTTTCTTGCCTATCTGACTTTATTTTAAGCAAAGCTGCCACATTCATGACCTCGGAAGTTAACTTGTTATTATTACAGATGGAAATGATGGCCAAAACTATGAAAATAAAGCAGTGGTTGTAATAAATAGGAAATGTCCTTAAATTTCAAGAGGGACTCACATAAAACTTTCAGATTTTGTGTGATTATTCTCCCAATAAGACAACATTGTTGGATGGGAAAAGCTTAAGAGACACAACTATTGTCAGTCTGGTGGTAGAAGGGCAGCCCCACAGACGAATACGGAGTGGATTTCACTGTCAACGCCTAAAATGCATAAAAGTGTCTCGAAATTTAAGATGACTATGTCATGTCTCATTTCATAACAAAGTTTTTTTTGCCCTTATTGACATGGAACAAATTGGTAGCATTGTAGATATTATGAACAAAATGGTGCAAATATGTCTTTAATATCTTTTTTAGAGGTTATTATGCAAGGACCAATTAAAATAACTCCTGACATACTTTCTAACCTTCTTCACTCACTTTACTTCTCTATTATGCTCCATTGCTCTTTGCCCAGGGCGAGGCAGCGACTCGGAGGCCGACGCTCCCAACAGGAGGCCAGATGTGCGGAAGGATGACATGTTGGCCAGACGGACTGCCAGCAGTGAATCAAGGATCTCCATTCCCTTTAACCAGTTTCTTCCCAACCGAACCAACGCCAGCTCCTACATCCCGACTCCACGACGAAAACCACATACAGAGGAAGGAGAGCAGCGCAGGTAACGACCAACAAATCAGTGCTTTAAATAACTCAGATGCAAATTATGCATTTTATACCCAGTGCTGCAATGGAAAAATCCCCAAAAACTGAGCTGAAGGAAAAGGTAAATCACACAAGACACACAAACCTCCTCATCCCTAATCTTTCCCTGCCATTACACATCGTTCCCCAGTCACCCTCAAGCCCCTTCAGAGCAGTTCAAGAGAACCGGACTTCATCACAAAACTCCCAAGACTGTCACTTGGGCACCTGAGAATAATGGGGAAAAACTAAAACAGGAAGAGGAGGAGGTGGCTCAGGAAGTGTTGGAGCAGAAGAAGCTGCAGAAGTTGGAGAAGACAGGAATCAAAGTTCTGCCCGCTGCCGTTCGCTTCAGCAGGTCAGAGAGGGGAGGGGCATGAGAGCCGCTGCTTGACAGTTTTGGTCGTGTTCACTAACGGATCATTATGATGGTAATCTTGTTTGTGGGTTTTCTTTACCTGGTGCCCGATTCACACTAGTGCTGAGGTTTGACTTTTGGTTTGTGAAGCTATCTGGTTGAAGCAATCTGGCTTATTAATGGGTGTGTTTTGCAGATCTGACTAACTGCTCGCTACTTTTCTGTGTTTAACGAACGGCAGAGGTTTGTTTAAATCATGTCAGTCATTAATATTGCAATCGAGTTTTCAATGGCCATGAATTGCTTCCAAGTTGGTGTGGTATTTGTTTGATGTAACGGCACTTCTTATATACAGTCTATGAAAGGGGCCTTGCCATATTACAATATTTGTGGACGCGTGTCAAATCCGAACTCCGCATGTTGCTACGTTGCTACGAACGATGGATCTTTGATAATCTGACATTACCTTGCCACCCCATCCCGTTTGCAACCCCAGCCCTCCCACACTGGAGGAACAGGAAGTGAGGTCGCCATCCCCAAACATCATCCTTCGCTGCGAAAACGACTTTTTGAGCTCTCAGAAATCTGCGTGGGACTCCTCCTCCGATGTGGAAGAGGAGGCAGAGGTGCGGAAAGTTCCGGATGTTCGTAGAGACGACCTGGCATCCAGACGAGCCCATCGCAGCCCCGTTGCTCCCAAGGTGCACCAGTTTGTCCCTCAACCTGTATGTAGCAGCAAAGACCGAGAGCGCTGGGAAGGCATTAGACGAGCCTCGCAGCAAACACTGCAGGAGAAGGAGATCAGGTTAGCCAGTGGTTGTTTGTGTGTGTGTTGCCGTTTTTCTTCCATTTTCTCCCAAAACGTACTGATAAAAATGATCTTCCATTCTCTTACTTTTTTTTTTCTTTGGGTGTTGTGGTCACTTGTGGTTTGACGTGCGCTTGCTTCACTTTTAATGTGACGTGTGTGCCGCGTGATGCCGTTGTACTGGCTCTGTGAATGGACAGTGAGAAAGAAGCAGTCCCTGACATCATTACACGCAGAGACAACCCTTTCCTAAACTCCGCCTCTCGCCACGAGGAAGAGGAGGATAGGGAGGAAGAAGAGGGGAAGGTTACGGCGACCCCTAATAAGCAGAAGGATGACTTGGCTCGTAGGCGGGCTCAGAGTAAGCCCCTCCCTCAAAGGGACGGACCAGTGAGCTTGGTTTCTGCCTCCATGAGCCAGGCAGATATGCAGACGTGGGAAAGACTCAAGATGACTGAACCCAGGTGCCCAACACACTCTCTCTGTTTCAGCACACATGCAGTACAGCGCACTTAAATGCTGCTGTATGTCAAGTGTGTGGTTTCATAATGAGAGAATGTGCAGCGTGTGGTGTGCTTCTAGTCTAAGTTCCAGTCTGAAGCAGATCATTGCAGGTGGAAGAGGGTCTTTAATCTGCAGAGACTTTTATATGAAGTAACAACCCAGATATTTTGTAAGCCTTAACAAACAGTGGTTGAATACAGTGGGGGTTATGTGCCTATTTCTTGGATGGGATCAGTTGCCGGGCAACTAGCAGAGACGTTAGGATGCTTCTGTGGTTGATCAAGAAGAAGTCCGGCACATAACGTTGTTTGTACAGACAAAAAAAACAACTGATATATAATGTGTTGATTAGGGAATCAGAGGTCCTGGTTAGCATTTCCAGTATTTGTGCTAAGCTAACTGGCTTTAGCACTCTATTTACTGTAGAGATGTGACATTGGTCCTCTCATCTAACTCTCAGCGAGAGAGAGAAGATGAGTGCACTCCCCAAAATGTTAATCAATTACTTTTAAGTAATTTATTAAGCAAAAAGGACCAATAATCCTTGGTTCTAACTTCTTAAATGTGAGAGTTTGCTATTTTATACAACACGATGGATTCATTCAGTAATCAAAAAAAATATCCAGAGGTTATTAACCCATAATGTGAATAGATAGTAGATAGATAGATAGTTCAGTAGCCGGACAGACTTCGAAGTATATCAAGTTTACTTTAGGGAGATTTAAGGTCAAGCCGCTTAAGTAGAATATTTAAAAGACCTCAAAAGATACCTCCATCATGTACTTGTTATTATTTAATCAGTTTCAGCTCTGTTTGTCTTTAGTTTCTTGTATCCTTTTGGAAGCACCGACACTTAGGTTTAGTTTCCCCGCTCTTCTTTTCTCTTTTGCTCCCCATGTTCTCATCTGCTTGTTCATTCTCCTCACTATTGTGCACTTCAGGCCTCTTCAGTCTTCTATGACAGGCATTGAAACAGAGCAGGGAATTGGCCGGTGTGTGTGTGTGTGTGTGTGTGTGTGTGTGTGTGTGTGTGTGTGTGTGTGTGTGTGTGTGTGTGCAAAAGAGAGGCGACTGTTGGCTGTGAGCACTGCTTCGGCTTTGTTTTTCTCTCTCCGCGCTGATGTCATTAGATAGGATAAAGAGTTTTTTGTGTTCCCAGGGGAGCTGCAGTTACCATGAATATGAGGCTACCTAGAGTAGATAAAAAAGCGTGGTGTGTGTGTGTTATGAATGTACGTATGTGTCAAAGGGATTTAACTACACAACCCCATGCATTGTCCTCTTCTGTCCATCCACACTTCCTGTCTGATTCATCATTTCCACTTCATCCTTCCTTTATCTTCACAGTCTGATCCTCTGTCTCTGGTTGCTCATGATTTTCCACCCTCTTTATTTCCCACTGCTCTTTTGCTGGCTGTTGGTGTGTGTGTGTGTGTGTGTGCGCGCGCCTGTCTTCATTTGTGAGATTGTATCTACAGTGAGGCTAGCCCGGCCCCTGTGTGTCAAGCTTGTCTGGAGAAAAATTATGGGAGTCCTTTCAGCGGATCAGCAAAGGCTGGACGAAGTCACAGCAAAGTTGTGACCTTTGGGGGCGTGACTGAGATCGAGCAGCCAATAGACACAGTCATGTCAAGTGAAGGGGAGGAGACGGAGTTGCTAAGACGACTCCTTTCCAAGGCAACTGTAGCCATGCCTACCATTGGCCTAGGCTCCCAGCTTTCAGAGCGGGAACGCAGGTATGGACGAGGCCAAATACAAGACAACTTGGGCGACAGTGGCTTGAATCCAAAGTCTATTGCATTAGTGTGGACTGTATTGAGGAATAAATAGCTCCCTTTCTCTTAGGTAGTTTGAATGCACCTCTCTGTATTGTGTTGATTTGCTTGTAGTTTTGATAGGAAACAAAGGTACACACACACACACACACACACACACACATGCATGCACATTCTGCTGTGACAAGTAGAGCTAGATATATCGACCGGGGCTGAAACATCAGCTGATATTGGCTCATCGCTGACAATACAGGAAATTAACAATAGTAGTAAATTTACAATTCATTCATTTCTGTAATGTCTGTGTGTATAAAATCGAAACATTTTATATTTGGAGGTTATCACGTGACTCTGATGGTGAAAAAGCTTAAAATATCATCACAGGTATTTTTTAATTTATTTATTGTTTTGTAAATTTGCACTAGTTTTGCATGTTTTTTTTCTTTTTTTCATACCTTTTATTTATTTGTTGCAAGAAGGGCTTATAGTATTCAAATTTTTCCTCCAGTACGAGCCGTATTCTGTACACTTGGCCTGCTTTTCTGCATGTTCATGCTTGGATTTCAAGACTCTAGTATCCATCACTGGGGCCGCAGTTTGAGCTTTATGTGGTGCTCTCACAGCCAGGTAGACGGAGCTGACCTCAATCAAACCACACCTCCTTCAGCTGACCTCCCATTCTGCACCCCTGAAAGCCCCTCTACTCCCACTGAGATGGACGCACGTCTGGGTCAATATGAACGGAGGACGGAGGAGGAGGAGGAGGATGATGAGGATGATGAGGATGATGAGGAAGAGGACAAGATTCCGGATCCTCAGAAAGATGACATGATGGCGAGGAGGACAGGAGTTTTCCATAAACAAAGCACCGCTACAGTGACTTACAACCGTTTCCTGCCTCTGCCCAGCACCAAGCGCTGCACACAAGGGGAGGTCACCACTGACGCTGCTCCGAGGAACAAGAGGGACGTGCAGGCAGACAGGAGCAAGAAACTGAACGTCAGGTGGGCTGACATTTGTGTGACTAACAGTCTGAGAAGGCGCTAACACGCTTGGAGTGGCTTGCATCCTCGAAGAGATTCTCCAGCTTGATGTTTAGTTATTTCAATTATAGGAGTTTTTCTCATAGAGTGGCGCAACAGCCACCCAGGGTTCCCATGGAAACGCCTCAACTTACCCCTGACGCGACTGTGATCCGAGCAACGTCTCACAGCCAAGTTGAATATGAAGATGATGAGGATGAATATGATGAGAATGAGCCTGCGCCCGACCCGGAGAAGGACGACATGATGGCTCGGAGGACCGGATTGTTCCAAAAGCCGAGTGCGGCCAGAACAAATCAGCCCATCAACCAGTTCCTGCCGGTCCCCGGATCAGTTAAATATAACATCGCCCCAGTGTCTGCAATGAAGCCGCTACACAACAGACTCACAGAGAAGATGGCTAGCGAAAGGTATTTTACTGTGTTTGAATGATGAAGACTTGTGGTGTTGGCCAACTACTGCAACTAACGAAGCCTATTTTACTGGCAAAGATAAAGGTTTGATTATGTTTACAAGTAAAAATGGCCTGCTGAACTAACACTACTAAGTCTCTGTGGATGATTTATAGTTGATCCTGACTTGACTGTGTTGTTGTTTTGATTCCATGCCAGCATGTTTGAGTGCCTGCAGCTGGACGCTTGATGTGGTTTAATTTATACTATTTGTATATGAAAAGACTTTGATCTGCTGTTGTAGCCGGATTCTTGGAGTTCTGGTTCTCATATGGCTTGGCGAAGTGTGTGCTCGGTTTGGACTTATCGGGCCTTCTGGTTTTCTTTTTTGCTGTTGGTGTTTAACCTTGGCTTTGTTTGGCATGACTTTGGTTGTTGGGTCCTAGATCAGTTTGGAGTGATCAGCTATTATCTTTGTATTTAAAGTGTAAATCCCTGCTGAATAACAGAGACAAAAACTTAGTTTTAAAAAAATAATTTTGACATTCATTCAATTTGATCTTCTTTATCTTCATTAAAATGTAGCTCCAATGAAAACAGATCACAGTACGATCTATGGATTAGAGAGATGTTGCTTTAGAATTTTATACATTTCATTTTTCAGTTAACGTTTTGAGCACCACAAACACAATTCTACTCACCTTCATTGTTTTGTGTTGTGGGCAGAACATACTACATATAATCGTTAAGCTCGTTCTGGCTGTGTGTTAGGAAGTGCAACATCTTCCAGTAACCAGAGATCAGCTCAGCTGCAGTCTTCTGTCGTCTGCGATACGGTCTTGATTTATCCGTTGAGCTGTATTTCCTGGTAATCTCGGCCTTGTCACTGGATTTAACAGCATCGTTACCGTGGCAGCAGAACCTCAGGCACCGCTCTCCAAAGCCCCAACCCTCCCTAAGTGTGCAGGGCTGAGGGAGCAGCAGGAGGAGGATGGAAAGCAAGAGGGAGGCATGACAACCCCAAACAGCTCCGTCACAGGTGTGACCGAGCCCCTCTCCTCTCCGTCGCTCACCCCTCCATCCCGTCCTGCGACGGCCCGGGCTTGTAAATCGGAGGCAGAGCTGGAAAACCAGAGTGTGGAGGAAAGAGTTGAGGAAAAGGTGGAGGAGAGAAAGAAGGACGTGAACGGGGAGCCGCGAAGGAAACCCTTCTGGCTGGATGACGATGATCTACCTCCCATCATGTGAGATGCTCTTTTTGTGTCTTCATCACTCCGCTCCTCTCAGATTTAGCTCTGCCATCCATCCAGTCTGAAGTGTGACATTAACATGAATGCTGCTGCCCATTGCCTCACCTACTCTTTCCTCTCATTCACTTTATTCACTTTGTTTTAGGATGAGTCGGCAAGTTGCTTTTATGTCTGAGGACACAGAGTAAGTCTTTTGGCGCGAACCTGGATGAGTTTCTGCATGACAACGATATATACACACGGTTCACATTTGATTTCAAGAGTTCAGTACAATAATATATAAATATACGAAACACTAACAGTGTGCTCATTGCTGTGGATTGTCCCATCACGACTCATTACTAACGTCCAGCTTTTTATTTTCATCTTTTACTTTTAATGTAGTTATGTTTTGCATTATTTTGCTTGTTTGTTTAAAAATAATTTATAGTAGTCTATTACAATTATCTATGAATGTGTTTGCCTTGCCAATATAAGTTAGTTTTGTTTGCTCAATTGCTTGTTTATTTGCTTTGTGATTAGTTTATGGAAACTAAAAATGTTTTTGTTACTGTTGAGGTGTGGGGCAACACGTACACAACTACTATAAATCCCCTATATACTGAACAATAAGAATGATAATGTAATATTTGTATTTAGTGGACTGTTATTGGTTGTGTCTGAGTATGTCTTGCTTTGTGTTCATATGTCATATATCTTTTATATCTAGAAATAAGTTGTAATTACTGTCAGATCATCTTTGTTTACGTCATCTATTCATTTTGAGAAGGGGGGCAGGTTTTATTCCTTTTTAATCATGGAATGTGTATTATTTATTTAGATTACAGTTTAAATGTTTGCAATTTTGTGCTATATTCACTGAAGTGATCAAAGTAAACAAAGAATGAATTAAAATGGAATATTTTCTGTTTTCCAGAGTCAAATTGGACAAAGTTAACATGTTGGGTCAAGTGATTCAGTAATTATTTAGGATCATTTTTCCTCTCTAGGAGCGTGAGCATGAGTGATATTCTTAACGAGGAGGAGGCGGAACACTTACCGCCACTGAGCCAATCACGATATGAGCGAATGCACGAACAGTACAACAACTTTCAGGAAGATGACGACCACTGGCAAAACGTAAGAGACTTATGACATTTAAATTAAATATGTAGGCTCCACCTTAATCGTAAAAGGGAAAATATTATGTGCATCTTATTGAAATAACAGTAATATCCTGAATTACCTCATATTTGACCCTGTGAACCCGCGACAGGACTTGGCTCGTTGGAAGAATCGGCGTCGCAGCACGTCACAGGAACTGATCAAGAAAGAGGAAGAGAGGAAGAGGATGGAGAAAAGGATGAAGGAGGAGGGAAGTGACAGCAACAAGAGGAAAAGCATTAAGACCTACAAAGAGATCGTGGAGGAGAAGTAAGGATGATATTGAGGCCCTTTTGTAGTGTTGTATGTGGCCCTTAACATGAGACAGACCTATTTAAAGTTGGCCAATTTTAAACCTAGATATGCAGCAATATAACATACAATGTCATAAACATGACCTAGATACCAAAGACTTTTCCTTCTCGGCTTACTTCTCTGTCTAGGGAGCGCAGAGAGGTAGAGTTGTGTGACGCCTACAGGAATGCTGCAACTCCGGAGGAGGCCGCCATGGTTTTACAGCGCTACGCTCTTCGCTTCACCATCAGTGACGCAACACTGGACAGTCTAAAACTGCCCAGATCCACTGCGAATCCCAAACAGGACCTTCATAAGACGGACAAGGAGCACAAAACGACATCAGCTACTAATGAAACATCACAACCTCCGCACACACCAGAACCACCTGTTATAAAAGACCGGAGGCACACAGAACCGGAAGAGATGGAGACTAATATAACTGCTCAACAAGAGACATCACTTTCAGTCTCCTCCAGCTCCCCAACAGCTGGCGGCCCACTCAGTCCGGTCACAAACTCAGAAAATGTGCCACCTCAGTTACTAGAACTGAATGAACCTCGATCCAAACCGACTCCAACCACACAACAAAAACAACCGATCGCAGGAGACGCAAAGCCTCAAACCAAACAGAGTCAGGTTGCACACGTGCGGCCTCACACCACACAGCCTGGACACTCACTCCCCTCACCTCCATCTGTATCCACCAGACCCGTCCCCCTGCTGGCAGCCAAGCCATACTGCCAGCCCAGGAACGCACAGTCTGGACACAAACCTGTGAAGGTGAGAGCTTAATATCAGTCACAGCAGTCAGCGTCATCTGATACTCACTGTTCCATCTCAATGCCTGACCTCATGCTTCCATGGAAGGAGGTGTTTGTTATATTTAGGAAGTTTTAACATTTTTACTTCTTACTCTTCGACATGGATGCTGTTTTTAGTTCTCTGGATACAGTTTGAGGGTGTGCCTGATAATATGTCAAGCATAGGCAGTTGTGGCAACAATTATCAACTTCTCTCAAAATGCAGAAATGCATTTTATAGCTTCTCCACAAGAAGGAGTTCTCATCTTACTGAACAACATGTTAGGATTCAGAACTTAATGTGGATCTATACTGACAACTAAATAATTGAAGGACAAACCTCTGATCCACTTTGGATGAATACAAATATGTGTACTTACAGTATATACTAGTTCCCATATCTTTGGCCTCCAGTCGTTGCTCATGCGGTCGACCATGCTCCCTACGTGTATCTATGGTTTTATATTTAATTTGACTTTTCCTGTATTCTGTGCTCAGTGTTGGTTTGCATTGTTAATTTCAGAATGTTGTGGTTTGAAGCTCAAACCCTGAGCCTAAAAAAAGTATTCCCAAACAATATTGTAAGTGGGAGAATTTAGCATTAGAGATAAATATATGTAAAGACATTTGCTAAGAAGAAAAAAAGAACAATAATAAACCAAGGTGATTGGAGATGATGTGTTCAACAGGAGCTGCAACTGTTCCCTTAAACCTTCACTGAGTTAAGAGAAGGCTATACGTTTTTACCATATCTTCAAATTACCTGCAGTCATAAAAATGGCATCCATGAGTTTATGTTATTCTCACTAAATAAGAAAAATAAACTATCCCTCTAATCCTAACTTCTATGCGTTTGTCCCACTAGATGGACGGGTTGGTGCGAGTGAATGGAGAGGTGACAGAGGATTTGTCTGTTTCCACTCCACCTACCGCTGCTCCTCACTCACCACCGGAGGTCAAAGACTATCAGTCAAAGATGACGGAGAAAGACGTTCCCTCACAGAAGACACAGAAAGACGTTCCCTCACAGAAGACACAGAAAGACGTTCCCTCACAGAAGACACAGAAAGACGTTCCCTCACAGAAGACACAGAAAGACGTTCCCTTAAAGAAGACACAGAAAGAAGTTCCCTTAGAGAAGACACAGAAAGAAGTTTCCTCAGAGAAGACACAGAAAGAAGTTTCCTCAGAGAAGACACAGAAAGAAGTTTCCTCAGAGAAGACACAGAAAGAAGTTCCCTTAAAGAAGACACAGAAAGAAGTTCCCTTAAAGAAGACACAGAAAGAAGTTCCCTCACAGAAGACACAGAAAGACGTTCCCTTAGAGAAGACACAGAAAGAAGTTCCCTTAGAGAAGACACAGAAAGAAGTTCCCTTAGAGAAGACACAGAAAGAAGTTCCCTCACAGAAGACACAGAAAGAAGTTTCCTCAGAGAAGACACAGAAAGAAGTTCCCTTAGAGAAGACACAGAAAGAAGTTCCCTTAGAAAAGACACAGAAAGAAGTTCCCTCACAAGAGACACAGGAAGAAGTTCCCTTAGAAAAGACAGAGAAAGAAGTTCCCTCAGAGAAGACACAGGAAGAAGTTCCTTTAGAGAAGACAGAGAAAGATGTCCCCCCCGAGCAGATTTCGTCCTACCAGGAGACGGTGGAGCAGACGCCGCCTCCACAGACAGAGAGATCGACCTCGTCTTTAGGCTCTGCCATCAGCTCCCTGATTGGAGGCCGAAACTGTACCATCACGACAACTATTGTGACAGAGCTCACACATGTGGAGCCACATCACCCGGACACCCAAAGCAATGGACAGGTAATATCACAAGTAACATGTTAACAGACATAAAAAGCTTGTGTTTCTTCTGGGTTAGTCCATTTAATATATATATAATGCACGCTTCACATTACTGATGACCCATTTCAAAAGGATACAAGATTTTTAGATGATGTTTTTTGAGTTAAATATATTTTTTCTAACCATCCAAGAAAGCCATGCTTTTCGGTTCTTTTCAATAATATGAAGATCAACCTGTAGAAATGTGACATTCGCTTGTGAGAGGTGATCCAGCACACTTACTCTCTGTGAAAGTTGTGTTATCGCTGCATGGAAAAGAAGTGTGACTTGTTTTCATGGACGCTCCATCCTTGTGCATTCAAGTGTTCATAAACGGCCTTGACACCTGAGACATGATTCATACCATTCATGAGCTGTGTTAGTGGAAAATGAAACCCAGGGGACAAACTGAAAGCAGACGTGGGTGCTGTTGAGAGAATATGTTGTGAATTTAGTTACTCTTTGCATGAAAAGGATGCAGTTCAGCTACTGACTCTGGTCTTTGAAGCGCATTCGTTAACGTGCCCATGGGGAAATCAGACTCTGCACTGCAGTATGAAAACAATGGATACAATTCAGACATAAAACATAAAAAAAAAAAGACATTAAAAACAAATAAGAAGAAATCCAATGTTCCACACAACCATAAAGGGCAATTTCACAAACCCGGGGGCAGTTGTATTTTTTTTTTTACCTTCCTTCGTGTAAAACTCCAAATTTAAGAACATAAAGAATATTTTGTTGCAGGTCAGGCTTCATCTGGGAATTTGATGTTGTCCTTAAGAGAGTGGAAGTTGCAACTCACATTAGAGAGAGACATGAGCCTGACCTGAAACTCTCTCATGCTATTCACAGTGATGGATGTCTTATGTAAAGTTGAGAGTCTCTTCAGGTTGATTTTAATATTGTATTTACATGAACCGAAGCCAGCGACTGCCTGAAGACAAACGCTCCGGTTTATTTTGGACTTTAAACTGCTAGAAGAGTGGTCCATTCATCTTTGATAAATATTTATAAATAGAGACAAATTAATTATAGATCCACTATCCAGTTAATGTTTCATTCATTTGGTTGAATAATTTGACTTTCAGGTCAACGGCACTTCTGGGTTATCTGAGAGTCCAGTGGAGGAAAAAAAGGATCAGCCAGCTTCGTCGCCGAACAGCATGCAAGGATATTCTCCCACTGTCACAGGTAAAACTGTAAATTATAGTATTTGATATAGTATAGTTTACAGTATGACTTCTGCTGCAGACATTCTGTGTCATTTACTTTTACAGTTTTTAGATATTTTTGTTCAGTTTTGTTGTCATTGTTTTTAGCTGCATGTCTATTTCTATCTTTCTGTAAATTATTCTGTGTGTAAGTACATTGAGAGCAACTTAAACCCGGAGTCAGATTCCTTGTATTTGTACACATACTTAGCCAATAAGGGTGATTCTTATTCTGATATATGTTTTTATCTGCGTGTGTTTCTTTCTCTGCCACAGAGGGACTTGAGGAGAGCAGTGTGACTGTGAGTATCTCTCAGCAGCCCCAGCTTGCTTGTTTTTTTCTGTTTCTCCTTCATTCCTAAATTGGACCATGTCCCGACCCTTCGTCTCCTGTAGTCGCTGTAGTCAGACTTGTCCTCTCACCTTTCCTCTCTTTCTGTCCTTTTGGTCCGTATACATGTGTGTGTGTGTGTGCGTGGTTGTCTGTCGGGTCTGGGTAGATTGAGACCCCCATGTTGAACTTGGCTAAACGTGTTAATCACTGGGTCTGGGACCCCAATGAGGAACGTAAACGCCTGGAAAGTTGGCAACAGGAGCAGGAGCGCCTCCTACAGGTACAATGGTGGAATGGCGTTAATGTGCATGGCACCATGAATGTTTAGCAGAAAGCGGAAGCCACAGGGTGTATTTGTTGTAAATATATATATATATATATATATATGTGTGTGTTTTTTTGTGCATTCAGTATTTGACATGCACAATGTTTCTCTGCAGGAGCAATACCAGATAGAACAGGAGAAGCTGAAGAAGGAGTGGGAGAAAGCACAACTAGAAGTGCAGGAGGAGGAGAGAAAACACAATGAAGAGGTACAATCACACGCAGACTGACAAACACATGGATTCAAAAGCATCACTCGCTACATTTGTATGTCTTACGAGTTGTGTATTTTTTATGGTTTCCACAACTTCCAGGAGAGAAAGATCCTAGAGGAGACTGTGACACCCTTAAATCCAACGAGTTTGTCAAACCAGCAGTCGGACCAGACGGCGACGACTTCGTCGGCTCCAGAAAACAACGAGACAGAACGAGGAAACGTTGCTCCGCAGCAAAACGGCCAAATAACCTCCACAGGGGCCGAGGATCAGCACGCGTCCAAGCTGCATTTTTTCCAGGGTGAGATCTCGCCGAAGAACACGTTGTTATACAGGAGGTGTCCACATTAGTGTTTGCACAGCTCATTCAATCTCAGTTCAAACATGTAATCCTCAGAGTTTCCGTTATAAAAGGTTATTTTTTATATATATATATATATATATATATATATTTGCAGATTCTGCATGTGATGGTGAACCTTTAAAGAAACAAGAACTGTGGAAGACGGCATCTCTGGACCGCAACCCTCAGCTGAACCAGGCACATGTTGCTAAAAGGTATGCAATCTGTATTTCAGGATTCTCCCATATTGCTGCATGTTTGTTGTGACCTTTCTTATATCACATTTAAAGAGAGCAAGCAATGGATTCCAGCCAATTCTGTAGCATATAATGTAATGTATGATGTAACAGTGAGTTAAAGCGAAAAGCTTATGTAACTTTAAATTACATAACATTTCGCTATAATGCTAAGCTAATGTTCCATCACCATGAGAGCCATTACTGTAAGTCAGTGAACTGACAAACATGTTGCAGATGCTTTGGATGTGCATATATATATTTAATTTTTTTCACCACAGGTCTGAGTCACATGACGCTGTGACAAACAAACAGCAGCCGTCTGTTTCATCACCTCAGCCTCCCTCACCCAGCAGGTAATGATACAAACACACATATACAACTACAAACATGTTGGAAAGAAGTTAGGCTTTGTTGTTGAATGAAGTGAAGGTGCTTTAATGTCCATTTTCCTCCCTGTCTTTGTGTGTGTGTGTGTGTGTGTGTGTGTGTGTGTGTGTGTGTGTGTGTGTGTGTGTGTGTGTGTGTGTGTGTGTGTGTGTGTGTGTGTGTGTGTGTGTGTATAGATGTGTTAGTGGGAAGAGACTGTGTTCTGGTTGTTCTCAACAACTAGGAAAAGGAGCCGCCATGATCATCGATACACTGGGACTGTTTTTCCACATACAGTGTTTCAAGGTACTGTATTATTCTAGGACACACACGAGATATATATGTATATATATACATACATATATATGTATATATATACACAGTATATTCAGAAAACATTGTACTTTATACACAGACTTCTCTATAAAGGTTTTGAAGATGTACGAAATTTACTAAAGCATGTGTTCATCACAATTATCTCCAGGGTAATGTAATAAGACCTATTCAACCATTTGATAGTCTAAAACAATCCTTTCTGTGTGTAATGTCGATAATCAACTATATGTCTCTTCCTCAGTGTGGAGTGTGTGAAGGGCAGCTGGGTGACGCCACAGTTGGGACTGATGTACGAATTCGTAATGGAGGGCTGAGCTGTCATGAGTGCTATATTGCATCTCGGGGTGAGACGACATGCACAAACAGAGACCGACACGCACATATGTAGACATGAGAGGCCCCCATTAACTACATTATGAGACTTATTTTTTAAAGAGGGGCGTGACTTAACCAGCTTCGTACCCCACAGCCGAGGGCGTGGCAGGCAAGAAGCTGGTCGTCATAGAAAGGGATGATTACATAGTGAAAGTAGTAACAGAAATGTCAATCATGTGTTTAAAGGTAGAGACAGGTACCTACATTTTCTGGTGTATCTTTCTATCATTTCAAAAAGTTTCACGTATTTATCATTCATAGTTGAGTACATTTTCCTGAATTACTTATGTTCTCTTGTAAAAAAAAATGTACTTTTACTTATAACTGAGTAAAAGATACGAGTACTTCTTGTACCACCGACCTTAGCACATAATAACATGCCTAACCCCTTCTCTAATATAAAAAATATTCTAAACTTTATTAATTAATGAAACTCTCTTAACTTTGAACTAGACCCTTCATAAAATGGGGTTAGAGGCCGAACTGACAACATCATCTCAACAATGTCCTTATTTCAAGGGTCGAATGAAGTTATAAGAGCAGACTTTAACACCTTTCCATGTGTTTGTATGCAGGCAGAGGTCAGCCCACCACACTATGATGACCTGCATTTGAACTGGAACCCCCCCTCCCCTCCCCCCCGGCCCCCTCTCCTCCCATTGTCCTCGTCAGTGATTGGATGGAGAATAATTGTTTTTCTCCTGAAATGCACAAACAGCTTTATGGATTCTACTGAGAGCGAAAAACTGGACTATTATGCGGCCTGAGTGACCATCATCACATGCACATACAGTACAGTGTGTGTGTGTGTGCTTAATAACTGTACACATGTATACACTTTAACATTTTAATATGTGTAGCATGGATGTAATCAAGAAATCAGTGTGTTTAGATCTTTGCACAGCCATACATAGCACAGTTAAGACGCTAAAATAAGGCTCAGTTCTGTCACAAGCTTAACGTGTTACGCTAAAAGCTGAACCGCCAGACATCAGTCTCAAAGTCTTGATCCATTACCCACTGCTTCTGCACTGATCACGTGACTGGTTTGGGTTGGATAACCTGAAGTAGCTTGACCATTATAATGCCTTACTCATCGTCATACCTTCTCATTCTTTTGGGGTTTTGTGTTTACAGTTTTGCATGAAAGAAGAACATATATAAGTTATTGTGAGTGTTGCTCAGATGCAGTAGTGTGAGTTTGACGTACGTATCATCTTAACAGCTGAACTTTAACTTTAACTTTCCTCTTGTATGTTGTACATCCTCTTCATGATATTTTTGAATTGTTATGGGAATCTGGCTCGCTCACACAAGCTTTTTCTCTTTAAAATAAATTTTACAGGAATGAGAATGCATGTTATTAATTCTATACTTGTTGTTCTTTGGATTTTTGAATATTTTCCCTTTAGGATGTTTTCGCCATTCTTTATTCTCATCTACGTTTATTCTGCATCCGAATCAGTGCCTTATGTAAAGAATGCTAGTGTATGTGGAGGAGTAGTTTCACACCCACACGGACCTCTGTGTGTGTGTGTGTGTGTGTGTGTGTGTGTGTGTGTGTGTGTGTGTGTGTGTGTGTGTGTGTGTGTGTGTGTGTGTGTGAATGAAATCTTGCATGTATAGGTATGTAAGCAATGTGTGATTTAACTTGAAGCACAGTTCCATACCAGCAAAAAACATTTGAAATGGATCTCCTAATCACCTGCTGTTCTCTTTCACCCCCCCCCCCCCCCCCCCCCCTCCCATGAGCTAAACCAATGACACCAAGTGATTTGCTGCTTCCCCGGTTAATTATTCCCTCGTATAATGACAGTTTCACAATGTCCTATAATCTCTCCTCGTCTGCCTCTATCACAAGTGTTGCCTCCCCAGAGTCTGAGCTGAATGTCTCCGTCCTTTGTGTGTCGTTGCTTCTATCTGAACACAGCGTCTTCATCACTCAGAGGAAAAGCTCAGTTCATTGTCTTTTATAGCAAGTGTATGTTTATCAATAAAATATTTTAAATGGGATTCTTTCTGTCTTTTTTTTATTATTAAAATGCTCGTAAGCATGTAAAGTATACTAACTGTCCAGAAAAATGTGCATAGATCAACATTTAAACGTGTAAAAAGTATTTAGATCAGTAAGAAATACTCCGTTACATGCATCAAAAGTATAGAAGTCCTTTGAACAAAATGTATTTAAAGTGTAAAAAGTACTTGTTTTATATCAGAATAGTCTCCGCCCTGGCTATTCATTACTGTGTCAACAGTATTTTAATGTTGTGGCTGGGTGAGGGGGAGTTATTTGTAACTACTATTTATCAAATGTTGGGTGGTTAAATTTCAAATGTATGCTTTTATAAATTGATCATTGATTGATCACAGCCAATTAAACAAGACCCAGCTTTGTGATCTCTATTCCCCAACACTTTTCCATTAAATTGGCAGTAGACAATGGCCACCCAGTAGGCCTTGAGCTTTTGGGACCCGTTGGCCCTCAGGCAGTTGCCTGCTCTGCCTGGTTGGTAATGTGTGCTTTTCACACCCCGGGCTGAATTACCATAACTTTTTGTGTGTGTGTAAATCTCAAATTCTTAATCAATAAAAGTTATTACCAGCAACTGATCCCTAAAATTTTAGTTTTTTATTTGTGAGCCACTCGATCAAAGTGTGAATGAAAAGCAAAAGATTCCCTCAGATAATAGAGATGGCTTGTTGATGAATCTTATGGGCACTGATGTTTTTTTTTATTTATTTACTTTTTCTTGCTTGCCTATTTGCTTCTGTCCTAAAATCACTAGACTTTTGTTGTGATGCACAATTATCAACACGGTAAAGTAAAGTAAATTATCTAGCTGCCAATAAAATTTACAATAAAAATAGTTTTTTAATTATTGTAGTGCTGTTGAATAGGATTGCAGGACACGGTTTCTATTTTTTCTGCACATTATTACGATTAAATCGCTGGATTAATTGTGCTAGGAACTAAAGTCAAACAGAGATGATCGGAAACATAAAACGAGGGGACCGGAAATGCACCAATATTTTCCTACGTTTCCTACCCGCCCCTTTTGGAGCATGTAAGCTAATGGCTGTTTGTTGTTGTTTTGTTATTTCTTCTTAAGAAACGTGGAGCATCAAAACAGAATGGACTCGAAGGGAGCCTCTCTTTATGCAGTACGTACCTGTCGTTCAACGTTTACTGTTTACACCAACAATACACACTCTGTGTGGAGGTTAGCCTGCTTAGCCTGGTTAGCTAGGTTAGCTAGCCAGTGAGCTAAAAACAGCTACACAGTTTTGTTTCTGTTGTGGAGCAACAGTTATATATTTTAATAATGATCAAATAAGCAAAGCGTTATTTCGCGGTTTCTCTTTCGTTTCCTGTTTGGTGACTGTCATGTTTGTTGTTGTGCAGGGTTTAGAGGAATCGTTTCACTTTCACTTTCAGGCACAAACACAAGAGTCACACACATTATTTAATATAAAGTGATCAGATGTTATTGATCCACTTGGTCCATTCATTAAAAAAAATGGTGGTCCCGGGTCGATTTTAGTCAGTTAGTTGTTACTTTGTAGTTGTTGTATTTTGTTGTTGTTGTTGTTGTTGTTGTTGTTGTTGTTTTTTGAAGGGGAATGAGCCATTAGTCATTACTGGAAGAATAAATAAACAAATATGGAGATAGGCACTATTTTAATACTGGAGACACAATACAAGATAAGAGCAGTGGTGGAAGAAGTAAAATTAGCAATACTGCAGTGCAGGAAAACTCTGTTCAGTACAAGTTATTTTATTACCTCAAAATAAGTACCAAATACAAAAGTAGGAGCTGGAGCTAATTTTACCTACTTTATACACTGCTCTTTATACCTATCCTAACCTATTATAATCCATCATCATTTATATGTTGATTATGTTTTGTATTATTAATCTAAATCTGCAAAGAATCTAACGTTGTCAGTAAAAATGTAATGGAGTAAAAGTATGATATTTCGCTCTGAATTGTAGTGCTCAAGTATAAAGTTACAGAAAATGGAAATATTCAAGTAAAGTACAAGTAGCTCAGTATAAGTACAGTACTTGCATACATGTACTTAGTTACTTTCCACCACTGGATAAGAAACAACTTGATGGTTCCCCTGGTGGGAAATAAAGTATTAAAACAACACTATAAACAGACAAGTAGGTAGGAACAGGATACAATAAAAAATAGAAACATTATAAAGTTATGTACAGTATGTTGCCTTCGATCAATGTGCAGGAATAATATGTGTACCCCAAAACAATGGTGGTCTAAAGGACAAAGTAGATGCAGAATATATAGTATATTGAATGTATCTGTTAGATATATATATATCTATAGATGTGCATTTTCTGCTGTTAAATCAACTCCTCAGTATTTAAAGACAGGCCGAATGTAACTTTATAATATGGTGTTTGTTCTAGCCGACGGGCAACTCAGTAGATATGTCACGAAGCACAGAGGAGGACTCTTTGGTGGACGGGCCTCTGATCTCTGCTGACGCCCTCCACTCTGCCATCAGGAGAGAGTTTCAGTCCGTACCAACACCCTGCCATGCCGTCCTGCTGTCTCTGCTGCATGTATGATACACACACACACACACACACACGCATGCATGCATGACCTAACCGTGGAAACACAGAACAGAAAAACTTAATTATTTGGATTTAAAATACATTTTTAAAAAACTGTTGAATATGGAAATAAACTGCTGGGACAAAATGTATAAAACCAAGTTTCAGACCGTATTTAATTTTGAAATAGCGGTACTACTGTTATTGTCATGTTTTTGCCACTATAATTTAGTGCTGAAACGGTAGACAGAAATTCCATAATGAAAATAAGTTCTAGCCCTATACTTGTATATTAAAACGTAAATATCACAGAGGCGATTTTTAAGAGAACTCTTGACTAATGTAACAAATACATGTATTTAACCTGGAGACTGGCAGTGACCTTTTTAATTTTCAATGTGTAATAACATTGATGGTCTGTGCTGTCATCTCCTGCTCCACATATCTGTCTCATTCGCGGTGCTTCTCTCCTTCGTTTCAGGTCGTCTACGTGGTGTTGTCGATGTGTGTGGCAGTGCTGTGTGTGTTGGAGTTCGGGCAAAAGGAGGTTTGTGCGCGTATTTTGGGAAACGTGCGAGGCGACAGTGTCATTGTGTTCGGGAAGGTGTGTTTGTGGGTGCTGGTGCTGTTGTTCACCGGGTGTGTTCAGCACCACCACGGCCAGGCCAGGAGCCGAGGATACCTGCGATTCTACAGGCAGACGCAGGGACTCAAGCATCTGCCGCTCACCGTGCACTCTGCAGGTACAGCTGCACACACACACACACACACACACACACACGTTGTCAGGGAACTGAGGACCCATTTTACTGAACATGTAGAGGTCGTTTTTCTCCACAAGATGGCAGTGACGCTGAAGGAAGAATGTGTGTTTGTGTATGTTTTCTATGCAGGAAATGTTCTGCTGCTGGTTATTCTGGCTGTGCGATTATCACAGACTGTGCAAACCTACATGCTGCTCAGCGTCCTGGGGTTCGAACTCTTGGTTGCATTGCCGTGCCTCCTCTATTACACAGGTAAGCTGATCGATTAGGTAAGATCATTTCACTCTGGTGTTACAGATTTACTCTTTTGTAGGACAGCAGATATGTGGTTGACATTTGGTTGCATACAATATATCAGGCTTTCAATGCATGCGCGAGCGCACACACACACACACACACACACACACACACACACACACACACACACACACACACACACACACACACACACACACGCCCGCACCGCAAAAAAATGGTGTAAAGAATCCAACTTCAGAGATGAACGAAAAAGAACAAAAAATATGTATCGTAAAAAAGATAGAACAAAGTACATTTAACGGAAATTGATACACGTAAAAATGTTTTTAAAAAAGCACCTTGAAAGAAAATCTATTTGAACAACTTAAATAACTAGTTCTTTACTTACAGTTCAATTCAGTTAATCTTAATTGTCATCATACTGTTCAATGTAGGTGTCTTGTGAGTGGTGAGAATGAAACTGTGCATAATAGTCTAAAAACACTACGGAAAGAAAAAAATAAGAATATAATAAGTAAATAACGTTATACCTGAGCTAATGAACAGTAACCTGGCATCAATGTAGAAAATAACAAAAGGAAAAACCGGCAGCAGTATAAAAAAATTAAAATAAGAAGTTGCGCATAAACAATGAAGAGGGCTCTCGGCTTAACAGCTTCATCAAATGAAACATTTCTTTCCTCAATTATTAATATAGACATGCTTCCTGTATCCACATTTTAAAGGAGGGATGTTTATTAGATTCTTAAGTATTACTTGCTAAAAGGCAACCTGGCAGCATTAGTTCTACTGATGTGAAGTCTGTGTGAATTATTTAATGATCGACATGGAATGAAACAAAGTGCTCTCTCCTCCTCCAGTGTTACAGGAGCAGCATCTTTCTCCTCTGGATGGTGGTAGTTAATATCAGTAGTGTTATATGAAGAGACACACCCTGTAGATTACATTACACACACACACACACACACACAGACACACACACACACACACACTACCCCCCACTCTCTATCTGAGCACATTCGCATCACAATACCTGCCCTGCCCTTTTCAGACTCGACAGCATGACAATCACCCATTCAGCTCTCTGTCCTCCCTCTGTCTCCCTCGCTGTCTCCCTCCCTCTGTCTCCCTCTGTCTCTCTCTGTCTCTCTCTCTCTCTCTCTCTCTCTGCCGATCAGCTGATTATTCGCTTCTGTATACGAACACCATGCAAACTTTGGATGATACCCCCCACATGTCTATCTATTGTCTTTTTATTCTTGTCTTTGAAGTCAGGAACAAATTGGTTAAGTTTAAATTGACTCCATCTGTGTCGGTCGCTTTGTTGAAACGGCCTTAAGCTGCAAAAACCTCCCAGGGGGAGTCAGTCCCTTTGCAACACAACGGGGCGTTCTGCCCATACTGTAACACTTAACTTAATTCACTGCTCATTGGAGAGCATAGAGATCGATATGGATGCTATTGAGTTTTTTTTTTTTTTTTTTTTTGCTGGGTGAAATGAAAAATGTATTGTTTAATACTATACTTCATACTTAACTGCTGAGTGGTGGAGACTTTTATAATTGTCCCAACATTCTCTCTGCACATGCATTGAATTAAGCAGGTGACAACTCACATGCTGAGAAGTTGGTCAGGTTGTGGATTATTGATGGTTTCATCTGTGAGATAAGAGAGATAAGATAAGAGAGACTTTATTGTCATCCATCTATATAAAGTGCAGTGCAGCAGATAGAGGAACACACTGTGTTTCCCTGGTGCAAACATTTCTGCTGTTGTCACTAAACATCCCCTGATTGGACTCCTCTTGATGTCTTTTTTTTTGTTGTTCTATTGTTCTGTTTCTGCGTATGTTTGAATTCTGCATCGGGCCTTGAACAACTTCTAATGATTTAATTTAGTTATTTTCAAATGTCACCTCTAGAACATTTTGTCTAGTTGGCGTCCCTCCATCGGCAAACGTCGCTCGCTCGGTTCGGTCCGTCCACTACTGTTGGATCAATTCCAATGACTCTGTGTTTATTGCTCATTTTAAATGTTAACATGCTTACACTCTAAACTAAGATGGATACAAACATTGTGCTGCGTTCCATTTACCTCTGAAAGCACAATTAGGAGTATTCTTTAAAACAAGTCGTAAAACTGAATGGGGTTTGCTCCAGCCATGTGAGCTGTTATCAGTAACACCAGTTGATAAGAACACATTGCGGTGGTATTGTAGTAGTGGCATGACTGATTTAGTTTGATACAATTAAGACAGAAGTGCTACTAAACCGCATATTACTACAGCTTTTTTGCTGTTAATGTGAGGAGCAGCCATCTTGGATTTTGAGGTCGGGGGTTGGTGGCTATTCAAAAGTAATGTAGCAATCTTCTCATTAAAAAGTGCACTTGCCTCACGCCAACATCGTGATCTTTAAAGACAGAAAGGACACATCCTGCAGCTCTATTGGCACCTATGTTATTCTGTAATACGCTTTTGTGTGATTTGTAGATATTAATAATCCTATTTCAATCTCAGCTGTTTGTTTCATGACCATCAAATTGGGCAACATAGTCATTTTGATAAGTGCTAGGTTTCAGACCCAAATATGTCTTTACCACCTACTTTTGAAAACTGTTCAAAAAGTATATAATTTAGGTTCTTTTAGACTGAATTGTATTGAGGCATAGTTTTTACACAATTGTTTTGTGGTAAGACAAAGTTGAACCGTGATGTAATTTTGGTTTATTTGGTGTAGTTTAGAAGCTTTGAAAAAAAAAAAAAAAAGTTTTAATTTCTCAAAGTAAAGAATCAAGAAGTCTATAGTTTATGACATGGAAACTTCTGCAAATTGGCACTGACATCAAAGCATTTTCAATCATACCAGCCTCACACTAGTATAAGTATTCTGCGATAAATCTGCTCAAATTAGTTTTTTTATTTTTATTTTCGACAAATCTTTGCATTCTGGGATATCTTTCAACAATTACAGACCATAAACAATACATGTTTAGATTTTCCAAGGACTATTTGATGAAATCCAATACACTGGCCTTCCTCCCAGTAAAGAAAAACTGCTATTAGAGCCGCTGTATCAGAGGATATTGATATTGAGGAATCTCTAATGAAAGGAAATACATATTAAAGGTGTGTTTAGCAGCCGAAGGGCGCAGATTTACGTTTGAGATACCAGAGATGCACGGAGAGCAGATAAGAGGCATTAGGATTTAGCCTAGCCAAAGGGTAGCCCTCGATCCACTCCACCCAAACACAGGGACACACACACATTGTCCCCGTGTTTACAGTGTGGGTGCTTCAGCTTGTGAGGGGGGGTATCAGTGTTCGCCCGCCACATTCCTGCTCAGATCAGTGCAGTCAGGCGCGACGCAAACCCAGCGACGCCTCGCAGCGCAAACCTTCTCCAAGCACAAACACCAGCGCGCACGCACATTCTCCGACTGACGCAGAGTCAAGGTGACGTCGGAGAGTTCAGGAGGAGGGAAGGGGAGAGAAACCTCATTTCGGAGGCGACAGAGAAGGAGAGATATAATGCCTGCAGCTATGAAGTCCATACAGGAAGGCCTCGTTCAACTTCTCTTTGAAGTGCATGCTCATTGTAAGTGTGTGTGTGTGTGTGTGTCTTTGAGGTTTGCTGTATGTTTCTGCCTCTCTCATTTTAACATGAATACACTCCCCTCCATAGACCTCCATGCACATCAAAGCCATGTCTTGGCCTTCAAAGGCTCAACTTAGAATACATCTCTCTCCTCTGCCTCGCCAGAACTTTTAGTGTAAGCACTGCAGGGCACGGGGTTAACACACAGTGAAACAGATACAGATAGTGTATAACTATCACACACACACCATCATGTGCTGCTTGACAAGACTAACATGCTCTTTTAAAAATATAAATAGTATCCTTTTTGGCCTTTATTCAACAGTGAGATAGAACACATAGAGTGGAAAGGGGGATGAGAAAGGGGAAGACATGCAGCAAAGGGCCACAGGTCGGATTCGAACCCGCTGCGGTAAGGACCCTACCAGGTGAGCTACCTGGGCGCCCCAAGACTGACATGGTCGACGTGTAACCGTTAGCAGGCAATCCAGAATGCTGAGGCCAGATTACCCACCAGGACGAATTAGATGGTCTCACTTCACCCCCATACTCAGATCTCTTCACTGGCTCCCTGCAGCGCATAAGATTTAAGATTCTAAGTCTCACGTCCAGAGCACCACACGGTGAGGCTCCTGCATATGTGGCTGAACTACTTCATCTTATTCACCAGACTCTCAGGTCCAACTTATTACATTTCCTGTCTGTCCCACGCACCCGCCTTAAGACCCGTGGTGACCGAGCTTTTGAGGCAGTAGCACCGAAGCTGTGAAATGCTCTGCCTGCACCGCTACGGTTTGTTTAACTGAAGACTTCCTGTTTAGACTGGCGTTTGGGTCAAATTCATGCTCCAGGTCTGCTTTTAATGTATGTTTGTATTGTGTAGTTTACTGTCTATTGTGCCTTTTCAAGATCATGCCCATCAAGATTTAAAAAACTTGATGGGACATATTTTGGTAAAAAAAAAAAAAGTCTCAATTTAAACAATTTGTAACTATGTTATTTAATAGAAGGATGATAAATGATCATCAACAATCCTTACATCATCCACATAACTTGTACACCATATAATCTCTTTTATATTATACTTTTCAGTTTTTTGTCCTGCGTATTGCACTACTTGTGCCTTGTTTTGAGTCTCGTTTGAGGAAGTATGAATCGTCTGAATGTTTACTTCACTCTCACTGATTGTTGCATTATTCATTCTTTTTCTTTTCGTTCCTCTATGCGCTGCACTGTGTACAGATGAATGACAACAACGTCTCTTATCTTAACGTATACCAGGCTTTGTCTAAATCTGTTCTGAACGGGGAGGCTTGAGATGTCTCGCTATTAATCACACTAGTTATAATTCATAATCTGGTGTAAATGTGTCAGGTTTCAGTCATTTTGTGGGTAACGTCTTGTTAAAAACTTGTTTTGTGAAGAAAAACACAACTTCAAGTGCCTCTAGTCATTTTCTGCAGTTAAAAAAAGGATATTTAAGTGCTCAAGTTAATGCCAGTCCACCGTTACAGTACATTTACAAGCTGTGCTCTTTACTGTAAAAGTATCAACTGTGGACAGCTTACTTATTTATTCTCAGTTTTGCATCCATACTCGGAATACTTGGAATTTTGCAAATGCGCGTTGTTTATTATTGAACATCGGCGATAAGTCTGAGGAGAGCCGGAGCAGCTTGTGAACCGGCTCCTGCAGCTCCCCGCGTGTGACACAGATTCATGAGCAGGACTTCTTTCCCGACGGACCGTGGACTTGCTTACTTCCTCTTTTCAACTCCTTTAATGAGCCGCGTTGCGACTGAAAGGAGTCCGTGCCGCTCCTGTGCCCTCGTCCTGCGTCGCTCTCGTCGGGCTCCGTGGTCGTTGGGATCCATTTCCTCCCGGGTCTTTGATTTTTGATTCAGGCAGTGCAGAGTTGTGAGCACGTTTTGCGGCCCCATCAGCTGTTAGCACCTCTGCAGCTCCTCTGTTATCACCTGGGAAGAGATGAGGTCTGAGCACTGTCTGTCCGCTCGTGTGAGTCTCTAACAGGGACGTGTGAAATGTGTCACTTCCTTTACAGTGTTCCCTCCATCCGTCTGTCCATCTGTCCGTCCACCAAGGTATCTCCATCTGTGTTTAGCCCCCCGCTGTAACACACTGAACCCCACAGACCTGAGGGACGTCCCGAATGCCTTGGCTGAGCTCATCCCAATAACCCTTCACCCTTTTCTGTTATTAATACGAATACAACCAACACTCTGGTTAGTGCATTCACGTTAGCGAGGTATTTTGGGGAACTTAAGGTTGAAATATAAGAAAACGCAGAGTAACGGATGCACAATACTCTTATAAATTACTGCTGCATGTACACAACTTCATTTTGTATTATTATTACAAAAACAAAGGCGGACAAGTTAACAGACACAAACAATAACAACAATTAACAAAACATATTCCAGAAACAAACAACAACACGGAAAAACAAACAAGCCCAAATTAAAGCCTGTGGATCCTACAAAAGCACATTTTATCCACTTTCTATAAAAAAGCTTAACTCTCTCTCTCTATAAAATACATGCATTTTACATACAATGCCACTATGATTATTTGTGAACTGTTAACCAAATCTCAACAACAAACCCTAAACAAATTTTAAACTGACTATTCCTGATTACAATGTAAATGTATTAAATAGAATATATAATACATTTTTCAAAGAACTTATATATAACTAGGACGTTTAAGAAACCTTTAAATTATATTGATATTTAAGGAATTTCTCACAGCGCCTATTAAAAATAAATTTTCCCAAATAGAATAAGATCAATAAGATATGACTTTGTTTCTGTGATCAACCAGTACTACAAAAAATGGTTGACAGCTTCATTTATTTATTTGTTTTTGCTGCTTTTCTATTATGTTCATGAGCTGCAAAGTTCACTGGGGTAAATACATGTAAAACAATGGAGGAACAGTAGTCAACGGTGTCGGATCATCAAAGTAAATCTTTTTTCATGAAGTGTAAATACATAATACATTTATTAGCCTAATTAATATATACGTTTTTTTAAATATGTCGCTGTGAATGTAAATGCTTTCGTCAGAGTGTTACTTTAACCGGGTCATTCTCAGTAATGTGTGCATGCAAACGTTTGTCAAGTTTCTTTTCTTCTTTAAAAGACTGGGAATTTTTTTCCGCTGTTGGTATTTATTTGACAGCAGTTTGTGTTTCTGCTTTGTCATTTATGAAACAGACCGCCTCATTTCTCTGGCTTTCTGGAATGTCTTTCTCTCTCTCACACATGCCTGCTTACTATTGCTGTATTTACAGACACAAGCGCACACACACACACACACACACACACACACACACACACACAGATTTAGGGCCTCATTATGCAGGAATGTGCAGTATTTCTTTAGATTGTGTGTGAGTGTGGATGCCGAGATGCTGCACTGTAGCAAAGTAAAGATAGCGCTCTTTAGAACCTCCCTGACAATTTCCTCTGGCTAATGACACTCGAGTCTTATCAATACACCTCCCTCTGCCCTTCCTCACACATTTGACCTGCAACCCCACACACACACACACACACACACACACGCGTCTTATCTTGATTCAAACAGCACCAACTTCTGCCATATTTTTGTCTGTGGCTCCTCTTCCAGCTACTGGTTACTCCACACCCACACCTTGCTGCTATCCCCGCCTCCCGTGTAAAGGTGTATGTTTAGTGTGAGAGAATTAGAGGTTTGAGTGCAGGATATGGCAGCTCATAAGGACTAAGTGCAGGATATAACAGCCACTGTGTGTTTAGGAGAGGGAGAGGGATGGAAAACTGTAAAAAAAAAAACAAATGTGTGCAGTTTGTCACCTGAGTGATTAATGTCTGTAGGACAGCTCTCACTGCCCGATAATGTCTGTGTCTTTATGTGCAGCTGACAAGATAAAACAATGGTTTGTTTGAGGATGTTGAGAGAAAACTGAGTATTTTATTTTGTTTGTGGGTTTTAGTCCAAGTGATGCGATTCAACAGGGAGCGAGCTGCACCAGATGTGAGCCAAGAAGAGCATTCACTCAACCACAGCGTCGTGAGTCTGCCGAGGGAGACCGGCTTCAGGTACGCCGAGTTTCACTCAGTCGCCCAAACACAACAAAGACAACAATAAACAAAGAGAAGTATTAAATGTGGGTTTTTGGAGATAATTAAATCTGTTCTGTAAACGAGGATTTTCTTCTCATGTCGTGGGACAGAGAGGAAATATAATCCTAAGAAAAAATTACAGCGCTCATTAGACCTTCACTCTCCCTCCTTAAATGTTCAGCTTTGATCCATGCCAACTGCTCACTGTTTTAATATCTAGCCAACACTTTCCTACATTTATTTTAGTAGATTTTTTTTATCAACTGCAAAATAATTTTGAAATGCATCACTGTTGTTGCCTTTACAAGAAAACTACCACTTTTCTCCCGTCATGTCATTATTTTCCAACTTCCATCATCTAGTCGTGTTTAAATAGAAATATTTATGAAACATTTGTGTGCCTAACTTATGTTATTTACATTATTTAAGCTTTATATACCTGGCCACATTCTATATTATATTATAATTATATTATTTATTGTTAAACAAAGCCCCTGAAAAGACTAAAAGCATTAAAGCTATAGTCAGTTTTTCCCAATTTCTTCGGCTTCTGTGGCCTCTGGCACATTTCTCTTCTCCTGAAGATGTATATATTTTTAAAGAAGTGCTTAATGATTTCCTGATTGATTTCCTAAAACCGGTGGGAACTGTACTTTTATTTTGCAAACGTCACTCAATCAGGAGTAAACTATATTTGTTGGGGCCTATTTTCAACCAGAGATTTGCTGCGATATAACATTTACAACAGCAGGTTGGCGTGTGAGGGATTGACTCTAAATAAAGTTCCCCAATTCATGGTAATAAAGAAAGGTGTCACCCAGTGCAACCGTGTGGTTCATTGGTGTGTTTTAATACTTTTTGGAGATCAATTCAGCTCTATGGCACAGAGAAATATCAGGCTTTGGACAAGCCATGTTTGTTTTTTTAGAAAAATATCAGAATACCACCAGCCATAACCAGGACAGATGTTCCAGATTCCACATGTGAAAAGTGTTCCTGTGTTATTGTTTGTGTCACAGAGAGGGCTCCAGTCTGCAGGAGGTGGTGGAGAAGCAGGCCGACCTGATCGAGTACCTGAAACAGCACAACACCTTACTGAGCAAGAGGCTGCTCAACCTCACCGCTCAGCACTGACCACAATCCAGCCTCCTCTTCCTCCGCCTCCTCCTCCTCCCTGTGAGCCAGAGCCCGATCGCTTTAACACTCCGCTCTCTCAACACAAAGGAGAGGAGGGGGTGGGGGGGGCGGGGGATCGGTGGATTTGAAAGAGATGACGAGAAGCTAGAAGAAACACTGGATAAAAAGACTAAAAGCGAGGTGATCCCTGTGCACACAAGCACCTGTGCGCACGGACATGAGATGGGAGGGCTTCCCCGCGAGGCACCTGAGACGGACAGTTAACGCAGCAGGAGGTGAGCCGTAAGTGGAGGGAAGTTAAAGAGGCGGAGTGGGCGGAGGAGGAGAGCAGTCACGGGTCACAGATCAGAGGTGAGGGGGTTTTTATCACTGCGTTACAACCTCCGGTGACCCGCGTATGCCGCCGCCGCTCGTGGGAGAAGCAGAAGAAGTGAAATTGTTTTAGAGATCATGTGCACTAAGGAGGAGCTGAAAAGAGTCGGAGATACAGGAGGGAGAGGTTTCCACTCATCGGGGCCAAACAAAAGAAAAAGATTGCGTAACGCTGTAAATGTCCGTAAGTGGTATTTTATCTGTCCGAATGTGTAAATGCTTCGTTTGGTAGCAGTTTTTTTCTATCTGTTCAATCATTGAGTTTGTGTATTTGTGATCCGATTCCAATAAATATGTAATAAACACGTTTTTTTCTTTATTTATTATGTGTTTAAGCCTTTTCAGGAGTGACAGTTGAAACGGTACTTTAGTGAAACCCAAGTAATTTTTTTTTTTTTGTCTACAGTATTGCAAGAGCTAAAAGAAGAAGCCCGAACAATAGAGACACTGCAGTGTCAACATTAGCCGGTGTGAATGTCTTCTCCCTCCTCACATTTTTCTGTGTTAAATTTCAACAGTCACGGGAATCTACGCTCACGAAATATCGGGGTCGTCATTTGAGCCTTTGGTGTTTGCGCCCCATTGTGATTTCTCTGTGCTCCGGTGTCCGTAACTCCACAGGGAGCGCTGCATTTACGACTCCTTTTCCATGAGGCTTC
The DNA here is from genome assembly GCA_016806645.1 of Ophiodon elongatus. Lineage (NCBI taxonomy): Eukaryota > Metazoa > Chordata > Actinopteri > Perciformes > Hexagrammidae > Ophiodon > Ophiodon elongatus. Next base: position 570,975 of record JACSYO010001013.1, on the reverse strand, counting down.
CACTGAGAGCCCAGTTATCTGGACTGCAGCAGGTATCAGTAGCCATGTTGGATTTTAGGCTTACAGGTTACACATTTTAGGATATTTCTTGTACTCTGTCCTGGAGTCTGGCTTAAAACCCTGTATTTCACAATCACCATCAATCCTCAAAATTGCTTCATTTGATTCCTTTAGTTGTTGTTTTAACACACACACACACACACACACACACACACATGAAGTCAAAACAAAACACTACATTGATACATTCTTCTTTCTTTTTTTTTTATTAAAAAGGTTTTAAAAGTAACTCAATAAACATTTGAAGTGCATACATGCATTATAGACACTTTGTAGGAATACTGTGTGGATGCTGTTCATCGTAGCTGCATTCACTAAGACGATTCCAGCTCTTTGGTCCGTAGCTTTCAAGTTGAACTTTGAATATACACTCGATGATGTTGTTCCGGCTTTTCTCGTTCTTGTTCAGCACAAAGGTATTGGCATTTGTCGACACAGAGGGAAGGTGCTTGCATCTGGGATCCGTTTCCACCAGGATGCCAGAACATAGCATGTTTTTTTTTTTTTTTTATTATTTCATTGGGTATGAAGACAGTTTCTTGTAGCTGTTTTGCAGCTACATATATACTTGATAGTCTTTAGATGACATTTTCATGGTACCTCCTCCACTTTACAATCCATGTGTTGGTGCTGGGAGCCATGCATGGTGTTTGGGCCGCCCACTGCAGTTGCTTCACATTCATATTTCTCTCCTGAGGTCCCCTTTCATCCCTGTGCTTCGACCTGTGATGGAGAAAAAAAAAAACAACTGAGTTTAGTGTCCAGCTAAAAAAAAAAAGAATTCAGGGTTTGACAAAAACAGCTTTAAGTAGCTGTGGTACAAAACATTTAAAGCTGAAACTCCCCCCTCTCTTAAAAACACTCCTCGTGGCACGAAAGCCTTCCTCTTCATCGTTAGTGAGATTTATGTCTGAGCCTTTCTCCCCCTGCACGCCTGTTCTGCCTGAATACACACCTCTGCCACTAATCACACACACCTTCTTAACTGCCACCTGCCGGCTCTGTGCCCTTGTTTTGTTCTGTGTATCACACGGCTCGGCTCATAACCTTTTTCTTTTTCATTTTTTTTAATACACAAAAACACATGTATGAGTGCACACGTCTCACCTTAGGGGAAGGGCACCCTGGAGTGGAGAGGCATGCAGCGTCTGTGTGGGCAGTGGTGCCTGTGGTATCTTCTCCGTAGGTTCAGGAAATCTGGAAGAAAAATATCTTATTTTAATTTGCAGAACAAAGCCAATGGATATGGTTTGTTTTATAACAGAGATACAGTATTTCTATTTTAATGTTTGTAACTGCTTATCAAATGTCATTTTAGATGTAGAAGTCCTCTGAAGTGAGGTTTATGTCTGCAGTTGGAGCCCTGCATATCACCGGACAGGCCTAATTAATCCCAAATGGAGGAGAGTAACTTTTTTAGCTAATTTTATTATTATTATTTTTTCTTTTTAGCACCAAGAGTGATAAAACAACACCTCCTACTGTCACCATTTTATAAGTAAGTAAAAAAAATTGGAACTAACAAAAACCTAATTATGTCCCAAGGTTTCCTCTGTTGGCCAAAGATAAGCCCCCTTTCATAGGTTTTTATTGTTTGTACCCGTTTACCATCTCAAGGCGACCCCCTTCTAATAAACTGGGACACACAGACCTAACACATGATTATTTTTAAACGTCCCTAATAAATCCACTTTGACTCCTGCGGTTCACAGACTGCCAGCCAAGCCCAGGAAGAGATAAACTGCCAGATGACTTTATGACTCCCTCTTCCTCCCTCTTCCTCCCCCTCCTCTCTCTATCTCTCTCTCTCTCTCCCTCCCTCTCCCTCTCTCCCCCCGCTGAAAGAAACTGCGCCCCACGCCTGGAGGTAGGCTTCTTTACACTTGGCACTGCTCCTCCATGTCATGTTAATACAGCTCGGGTATTTGCATGGCGTTTTAACACCGTGATTAACAAAAGCGCGCCGGAGTGCCTTCTAGCCGGGGACAAAGGGCCTCACGAGGGCCGCCGCTGCGCGATCCCCGGCGGCGCTCCGCTCTCGTCCCTCCCTTCATCCTCTCCTCGCCATCATCATCATCATCATCATCATCATCACCATCACATGAACCCAAACACGACCCGGAGCCCCGGAGGCCCCCTCTGTTTACCACGCGCTCCGCCCGCAGAGAACCGCCGACAACCAGCGTGGATTTGTGCAGAAAGCGCACCTGTTGCATCCACACCGCGAGACGTCTGCTTTAACATTTAGCAACAAAAGTAACTTGTGTAGTAGGCGTGTGAAAATCAATAATTAAAGTTTAAATTCCATCATTTAAAAAACCCAAACACTCAAGTTTACATGCTGCATACATGGCATGCAATGTTAAACACATTCAATCAAGACAATTAAACTGTTATCTAGTCACGTCGTCACCCCAGATACATTTAAATTAAGGCTACAATAATACATGTATCGTGTTACATATTTGTAGTGGTTTAGATTTTGTTTTTGATTTAACTAGTTTTCTAATTCAACCATTTTATTTTATGTAAGTTACATGTAAAAGCTTATTTTTGTTAGCAGGTTGTTAACACTTAGGTTAGTTTGGTATCTAGTTCTTTTACCGGGAGGCTCGCGGTAACATTGACGGTTTTTCCACCTTGAGTATCTCGTATTTCCAGACTTTTACACAACTCGTGAACGCGCCACGTATTAAGTGTTCATCCACGTCAACGCCGTTCATCTCACCGCGTCGATGATTGACGGGGCATTGGGCCAACATTATATCATTACGGCAACCAAAAAAACGAAGATTATTATTATTATTATTATAAGTTTGTAGTCAATATAAAATACGTTTCAGCTAAATATTTTTACCCAGCGATAATTAAGCAAGACGGACACCTGCTGGACCGACCTGAAACCTGAAACCTGAACACCTGAACACCTGAACACCTGTACGGGCTGAGCTCTGGGGATGCTCACCTGGCCTGGCGGAGGAGGCTGACGCTACGAAGACGGAGACGAGCAGCAGCAGCAGGAGGAGCAGGTTGAAGACCCTCATGGCTGCTTCTGAGAAGAGGTGAGTTCAGGATAATTTCTCCCCCGAGAGTCTGGAGAGCCTTGATGACTCTGAGCCGGACCGATGATGCTCAGTGTGGTTCTCTTCCTCCTCCTGCTCTGTTTCAGTCCAGATGGCCCAACACAGGATCCGGGACCCAGAAAAAAAAAAAGAAGCCCTCTTCTCTTCAGGATAATAAGTAGGTCCCCCCGAGGAATGTGCGTCTGTTCAAAGTGTTTGTGTGTCCAGTGAGAGTGTGATTGTCTCTATGTCTGTGAGCGAAGTGACAAAGATGCTTCTCCCCCCTCCTCCTTTATACAGCCCCTTTTAGAGGGAGGTGGAGTATTGGGGAGGAGGTGTAGCTCCCACAGCCGCCCCCACCTCAACCCCTGACACACACACACACACACACGCACGCACACACACACACACACACACACGCACACACACACACACACACACACACACACACACACACAGACTTTGGCATTGCACATATTGACCCCACATGTAGAGGGTAATTCAAATGACAGGAAGCCCCCTCCTTACCCTCCAACTGCCCCTTGAACACAGGCTCTCCTGCGCGCAAGTTGTGTACGCATGAATGTGTGTGTGTGTGCGTGTGTGTGCGTGTGCGCAACTCTGAGAGTTTTGGAATATTTAAAGAAGCAGGGGATGTTGGTTCATCACTTATGACATCAGAGCAGCGAAGAAGTTGAAAGTATCGCAGGCTCTTTGAGACCGATAGGAGAGCCGGATCGCTCCTGGCTCAGTTGTCCCCTACCCCCGCACGGAGGAGGACACACACATCTGGGGCTTTTGGGTGGTTGGGTGGTATTGGTGGTGGAGGGCTGGGGGGCGGGGGTGTTTGCATCGAGCATTTCGGGGCCGGTTGTCCTGACTGAATGAAATGCAGTGATGCAGTGGACTAACGACACTCAAAGAGGGTTGCCATCTACTGTCTGTCTCTGTCTGTCTGTCTGTCTCTGTCTGTCTGTCTCTCTGTCTCTCTGTCTGTCTGTCTGTCTGTCTGCATGAGAGCATGAGAAACTGTAATTTCTGTATTTTTCTAAAAAGCAATCCTCAGTGTGACCGTTTTTTCTTCTTCTAGATTCCTTGTTTTGTGTGTCTTCTGTAAGAACTAAAGCGTCGTCTTGTTTATTTATTCTTTAATTGGAAATATATTTTCATGTGTGATGATTAGGGTTGGGTTTAAAACCTTTTTCTTGTCTTGGCCAAAATGTGTTCGAAACAGTCAAAATATAAAAAAAAAAGAAGTTTATTGAAAGGTAAGCTGGCATCAAATGACTCGTCAGATTTAAAACTTTGTTTACTTATTCTGTGACCATATAGTTCCTCTTTACAATAAAAGTTGATGCACAGCCGCTTGTGTCCAAACAACTTAATTCATCTGAGAAATGTGGTCTCTTGCGTTTGAATACAAAAAAAAAAGTGCAGTAACCTTGTTTGAATTTCTTCCCGTAAAGTATAAAAAAATGTATTGGTACCAAAGCTCTGCACTAGTATCGAAATATCCCAAGAAAACCCAGCCCTGCTCCTCGTGCAGCCTCCCAGTTGGTGGTATACCAGGGGATTTTCCTGCAGGTAAACCAGGTCACTTGGCATTAGCTCTGCAGTGACTTTTGCACAGCGTGGCGACTCATTAGCGTGTCTGCTTACGGCCGTCTCTGTGGACTGAGACTCTCCATTCAGCGCCAAGCTAATGAATTAACACATTAAGATGAAATGTCAGCCATTACATGTGAATGAGGATTAGAGAAGCAGCAGGACACTAATGGACCGGGGGCTCAAAATAGTCGGAGACTTTGAACAAGCATCTGGACCCTCAACTCTCTGCAGCCCTCAAAAAATTGATCAAGGAGGATGGAAAGTCTGAGTCAGAGTTTGTGTTTTTCGTTTAGTGGTGGCTGTGTGTGTGTGTGTGTGTGCACGTGCGTGTGTGTTTGTGTGTGTCATTATGTCTTTGGACATTTTGCCTTTATTGCTTTATGGTGTTTGCAAAAATGTTGCTTGAAATGACAGGGATTCCTCATGGATTTGGCTAACGTGTACACACACACACACACACACACACACACACACACACACTTGCGTACACACACACATTCATCCTGCTGCAAACACTCAGCCGAGGTATGTAGTTTGTTTCTGTGGCGAGCTGTGCTTTGCATCGGCTGCCATTGTCTTTTAAAAAACTTTTATTTTCCCTATTTGAATATGGTAATTTCGTTTCAATTGTCATTCAGAGCCACTTGGTATCCACTGCATCCAACCGCTGGCAAACTCAGTTTCTCTCCGCTTCTTTATCGGCCCTTCAAAACAGAAACAAGTGAATCGTACCAAATTCTTCCCACCAGGTTTTCTGTGTGACTGAGGAGAGCGTGTTGTAATATTTGCTCTTCCTGGGGATTATACGTGTTTACAGGGATTACCCAGCCTGCTCAAACACTCCCCTACGAGAGAAGCACCCACACACACAGACACACACACAGACACACACACAGACACACACACAGACACACACACACACACACAGACACACACACACACACACACACACACACACACACACACAAGCAGAAACAGAGGGCAACCTCCTATTAAACTGCTTCAGTACCTTGGCAGGGCTGCACTGCCCCCCCCCCCCCTCCCCTCCCCCACCCTCCTCCCCTCCCCTCCCCCTCCCCCCTCCTGTCAAAGGTTATTCTTTGCTGTGTGATTATAAGCTCCAGGTACTGGACTTCTGTACCGACCAAAATGTTTCTACCAAAATTGTTCACTCTATAAAATGAACAACATAGTGCCAATCGCAATTTTCCAGAGTCCAAGGTGACGTCTGCAGATGTCTTGTTTTGTCCCATCAGCATAAATGCAGGACGTAATGATGTGAAAGAGAGAAAAGCAGCAAATCTGAAATGTGTTCTTTTCCCTGAGTATCGAAAACTGAAAGTTGGCATCGAATGACTCCTCAGATTCGTAGAAAAGTTTACTTATTCTTTGAATAGATTGAGCTCCATTGAAATGAATATTTTGGCAATGTTAGACAATTTCTTTAAGCAAATTTCAGGCAACATGAAACATTTGAGAACTTTTGTTTTTTTTTGGTTTATATTTCTGAAAATATGGTAGTTAATAAGCGCTGTCTCTTTTAATTGTACGAGAGCTGAAACAATTAACAATCAAAACAAAATTTTCATTATCAATTCATAATTTGAATAAAGATGCAAAGATGCCAAAAACACACTGGTTCCAGCTTTTCAAAATGTGAATCTGTGCAACCTTTCTGTTTCTCAGTGAATATTGAATACATTTGGAAACTTGTGAAAGTATTTAAAAGTATTTTCTGACATGTTATAAACTGATTTATGGAACGATTAATCGAGACAAAAATCTTCAGATCAATATTTAATTTGAATAATCATTATTTGCAATCCTAATTTCTACAAAAACCGACAGAGTCAGCATTACTATCACAACATGTTCCATCATACAAAGCCCCTTGTATTGATCCGACACTCACAATCAGCTTCCTGTCCTTCATCATCTTCACTTTAATGGGCAGTTAAAGTCGTCCCTGGACGAGTGTGTCCCTCAGGACAGAGTTGGACAGAGTTGGACTGCAGGGCTTCTGTTGTTGCTTCTGTTGCCAGTCTTCCTAGCTGTGATCTTTACGACGTCAGAGGAAGCTTCAGCCTCTCCTCCCCTCCTCAATTTTCACTTTCTTCTTCCTCCCGCATCATCTCCCGACCAGGACACACAGATAAAGAACATCCTCTCTGAGAAAACTTGTTGAGAGGAACAGCGCCTCATAAAATGGCTGTTTTCCACTGAGTTGAACGTTATTGCCTTGGACACAGATGGACAAACAGTTCACATGGACAAACAGTTACACACAGACAGATGGGTAACCAGTTAAAGAAAGATGACACCATAACGTGTCAGGTGTTGCTCCACCACAAGCCCCCTTGACAGAGTCTTTTAAACTATATGGAACACCATTCTTCTTAAAATAATTCGCTTATTTGGTGATTTAAAGATGGTGGGGGAGAGTGCTGTCCAACACCGATCCAAAATCCCTCCGAGGTGTTCAGTTGGATTAAGCGATATGTTGGGTTGAGCAATACGACAATAGCTTAAGACATCGCCACAGAACAATATTGTGGCAGCTTTCATTTTTTAATGTCACTCGTTGTATTCGACCTTTGCGGCCAGCAGGATACCCTATAATAAGTACTATTGGAAATGTTTTTATTTTATTTTTATTTTTCATCAATTTGTTGAAGTGTTGAACTTGATTTGTCAGGAACTAAATTTGCTCCATTTACCAGAAACGGACGTATCTGTGCAGTCCAGACATTCTTAAACAGCTTCTCAACTGGTTTTCTGGTAAATTAAAAAGATGCACAATAGCATTAAATATTTGACCATGGGAAAATGCCAAACATTTGTTGGTTTCAGTTTCTCAATTATATAATATTTCCTGCCCTGCTTTGCATTGTGTGCTAGTGAACTGAATATCTTGCTGGTTGGACAATACATGATATTTGAATGTGTCACCTTTGGCTCTGGGAAATTATGAGGATGTATGAAGTATGATCTCACATTTTACTGACTATGAATCCAATAATCATTAGTTGCTAATTGAAATTGTGATATAAATTAATATATACCATTGTAGATTGCCCACATAATTTCCCCCTCTACATACATGGCGTATGGAAGCGCCTGGATTTGTTAATTGAAGTTTGTTTGTTGTTTTAAAGGAAAGCTTGTGATTCTTTCCTGAAAGCTCGTGTTTGTTGTTACTTTTTTGCGAGTACAATCTTATCGTAAACCAATTGAAATGTTTGCGAGAGCGCCAGAAATATGTCCCGAGTCGTATTGACCGTAGATGTACACTCCTTCACGTGGATACAGGGGAGGGCGTTGGTGAACAAAAGAGTAGCAGAGATGTCACGTGCCGTGACGTCTAAAATACGATGTTGGGGTGTAGTCCTGTGTGTATGTGCGAGCGTTGATTGTGATCTGATGGTTCAGTTCGTTGTCCATCGTTAGAGTGATAGCGGGTCTGTTGTCATGCCGCAAAGGTCGTCAGTGTTAATGAGAGACGCAGCCAGCCAGAGCTTAATGACTCTTAAAACCCTTTATCTCAGATTGCCCAATATAGACCCCAATGGATGCATATACACATGAACAGCAGTGGACACCCAATACACACAATGACAGTATGGACCATTAGGACACATTTCACAAATGAGCAGGGCGTTTTTTTTTTTCTTCTTCTTCTTCTTTCTCCTCCTCCGACACAAAAAAAAAAGATAGGATCTCACGACGGTTGATTAACTTCGTCTTTATTCTGGAGCGCCTCCTCCCCTCCGTCGGCAACTAGACGGCTGACTGAGGAGGAGTGACGGAGGGCTCAGGGGTCAAGGGGCAAACTCAACAGGGAGCAGCCTCTATCCCCCCAGGATGTCACCCCAATAGGGCTTCAGGGGCCAAAAGTCACTTGGTTTGTTAAATCCTAACCCAGACACGGCGGCTTCACAGCTTCTGGACACACGGACCCAGTGTCCGTGCTGTTTTGTTCTCTTTGGCTGCACCGATGTCAATAAGCGGTGTTTTGTAGGCTTATTTTTCAAACAGTCGCCTGTGTGATGTCCCTCGGTTGGCAAGTTGTTTTTGAAATTTCATTGCCTTGCAGCCATCGCTCTTTTCATTGTTTGTTCGGCCACAGTAACTGTTAACTCACAACGCTAGCAGAGGACAGATCTGTACGCCGCTTCACACACAAGTGAGTTGAAGAGCGAGTCTGTTGCCTTTGCTCCGCCTACTCCCTTCTGGAGGACCAACCGCTGCTGGGTGATGGGAAACGCGTCACCAACGCTGCTTGTGATTATTTCCAGTAACGTCGCCACAGACACCCAGTCCGTGATACTACACTTTTGTGTCAACGCCGCCGGCGATAAATACTGACTTAATAGACAGACAGATTGGCTTCAATCTTCAAGATTATTGCTTTAATGTTCAGTTGTGAAACCTCAGGGGGTCATGCCGACCAAATTAAATACAAAATGTCACTGCTCACTAAGCTTATATGCATTTTCCAGTTTGAACCAAGACATACAGTGGACCGAGCATTGTGTGCGTCCCATCGTGTTGAGGACTGTAACACAATCTAGAATCAGATGGTTTAATTTTATAGATGGCAAAGGACAGAGATAGGACCACTACTCAGGGTCAGCCATTCGCAGCAGAGGAGGCAGGATTTGTATGCGTCGCCTGAGCCGGATAATTCAGGGGATGGATTTTCCTCAACCCCGTGTTCTGCAGCTCTTGACCAAAAAATAACAGTCGAAAGTGAGAGTGAGACTTTTAAGCTTAGCTTGTAATTACAACTGATCAGTAAGCGCAGTGATGATTTACAGATTACCCTAGAATTATAATTTAATGAAGTTAAGAGGGACAAAAACTGGATTCTGCATCTCCCAAAACTACACATTTGAATTGAAATTGTCAACAAAGACTTTATCTGCTGATGTGGCTGTTGGAGAAATGTTTCCACTTTTGTATAAGAGGTTACTGATATGCTCAGAGACTGCATCATTCATGGGGGGAAAAGTTTATTGCAGCCGTAACATATAAAAACTCAACACCATGTGCCATAGTAGCGTTCTATAGTAAAAAAAAAAAAACAAGCAAACAAAATGGGACGTTTTCAGTTCATTTTGAGTGATTTGTGAGAAGTTTACATGGAAAACCTGCAGTACACCAGATCAAGCTAGAGATCTCTGACTTGTACTCAATGGTTTCTGTGCAGCTTGCTTGGTGATCACTCTCTGCTTTCTGTTCAACTTCTTTGCTTTAGAGACACCTTCTTCTGAAACACAAAAGACATGATGAGCATTATTCAGCATTAGAGAAGCCGACACGTGTCTGTGTGTGTGTGTGTGTGTGTGTGTGTGTGTGTGTGTGTGTGTGTGTGTGTGTGTGTGACAACAGAGGGGGAGTGTGTACCTGGATGTGCCGCTTCTGGTTGGACGCAGACTGAAGCCAAGCTGAACAGCGAGAAGATGACGAAGGCAATGATGATGAAGGTCAGCTCAAAGCCAGAGAACGGCAGTTCCATCTACACAACTAGCCAACACAAAGCAAGTCATTACTTTCTGTAACATCTGCACATTACGATGCGTGACACTCGGGTTGGGCGCTTTCATCAATTTGGCCACGACATGGATTTTTTTTTTTAAATATGATCTTTACTGTGATAAACTCACACGCGTTTTGGTGTAGCACACACACAATTTGGTTTTATCATACACACAGGAAACCTGTGCATGGGTGTTGCTACTAACTGAATCACAAGGTAGCCACGCCCTAAAGCATGACCTGTTTTATCATCTATTTTACTCTTAAAGGGACAAAATATTGACAAAATAAAGAAGACTTGAAACTAGCAATTGCGACCATAAACTGTTTACAATGTTTACTGAAGTAGTAAATCAAGTGAGAAGTAGCGTCATTTTCTTATAGACTTCTTATACAGTCAGACTTATTTTTGCAACCAGATAAGTCGCCCCCTAGTGGCGGGTTTGAGGTACTTCCTCTTTGGCTTCACTTCAGACCTTGAGGTTGCTGCAGGTAGAAAGACCTGTCTGTACTTTCCACATCCTTATTTATCTTGCCTATCCACACTGTCTATTATGGTTGTATCAATATATGCAATGGATATATAGTATAATTATATGTTACATCCACATGTCACACCCACACAGCAAATACACTTTGTATTTTATTGTGTTTATGAATGATGATTTCTGAAGTAAAAATGTCCATCTTTGCTGAATCATGATGACAGACTTGCTGTTATTTAAAAACCTAATTTCATATTGCAAATGTGTACAGTGATCCAGTGAGCATAAACAAACTTTTCTGAATCTTTATATTTTGGTTTATCACAGGCTCATATTGTAGTATTTACATTAAATCTAGGTATATATTCAAACACAACAACAGGGCTATAGGGTATAAATCTAAATGCTTGCATATAAGGAGGACATACTTGTTCTGCTTTTCATGTTGCCTGATAATCAGACTGAATAGATCTTTTTGAACCACTTCACAATTCTGAGATGTAGCCAGTAAATCAGATGTTTGCAGCCCGACTACATGTAAGATGTGGATAAAATTAGGACTTCACTTGTAATTTCATAGTGAAACTACAGATGTTTACTATCTTAAATACACATCCACTGACTAGAATATATCTATTTGTCTTCACAAACGCCACTGTTTGTGCATTACATACATGAAAATAAGTATTTTCATGGCAACACTGTTTACACAGAGCTGGAGGTGCAGTAGCATGTCACCTCCACCAGAGGGCCTCACAACCTTGTTAAATGTAACTGTTGGTTTATAATGACTCATGCTTCGGTGTACTTACAGTGCTCTTTGTCGTGCTGAGTTAAACTACTAAAATTCAAGATCTTTTTCCCTGGTCAGGACACCTAATGGCACATATTATTGCTGAATCCTCTATTCATGATTACTTTTCGCCTGAAACGGAGCAGTACCAGATGCTGTGTTTAAGAATCACAAAGATAAGAAATGCACTCTCGTGTCACAGAACGAGTGACCGGTGGAGTTGGAGGCATAAATAAAAGTCAGTGCTGAAATCAAAAAAAAAAAAGTAAAGACACAGAAGTTCTTGGAAACTTTGAGGCGCACCTTACTTCAGTGAATACATTTTTCATTTTCAGATGTCTCGGGATCAAACACTTTTTCCTAAAACCGACTTCAACCAAGATTCCTCAGCTGTCAAACTTCAACCACATGTTTACTTTCCTCACGTTAACAATTAAGTTAACAGGCAGAGTATGAATCCCTCGTTGCTCTTTTCTTATTAACACATCCAGTGAAATGACTGCAGTAAAAGATGGACAGGAGCTTCACTGAACTTCTCAAGAGGCAATCAATTAAAACATTAGCAAGTATGATTCACGTGGCTTGCGGTTCACAAATGTTTCTTGCTGCCGTAAATCTGCTCATTCACACAAGCTCCACCCTTTGATCCCCCGACAAGAGGCCTCATTCGTGCAGAATAGTTTGAGAGCTCTCTCTAAACCTTCCAGCACACATTTCGTTCTGACCCAGATTTAGAAAAAAAAGCCTCTTCGGAGCTGCTGACTTTAATCACAGATGACCTTTGTTTGAGACGTGTTTTTTCTCGATGAGCAAATCCAACAGAGAAGTAAAACCAGAATAAGTTGGTGAAGGGTTTGAGACTTACCAGTAGGAAGATTCACAGCAGCTATTTTTGGACCTGAAGATGAAAACAGAAAGCACTTCTGTGTGTCTCCACACACACACACACACACACACACACACACACACACACTCTCTCTCTCTCTCTCAAAGAGCAGCAGTGAGATACTGTTTGTTGAAGCAGGCGTTTGTTTATTGACTTCTTTTATTTTTTACAGTGTAAAATCTAGGCCACTCCTTTTGTGCCACATCCTGGAAGCAAGACGGGATCAAATGACAACGTACACACATTCAGAGATCACCAGTTAGACTTTGTTCTGGGAACTGATAACACACACTCGCATAAGGACTGACGGGAAGAAAGAGGACGCTGTTGCTTTCGGACGTTTTTCATCTCGTCAGACGATCTGTTCCTCATGCTGTGGTTGTGTGTCGGTATCTGATAGATAGAAAATAAGCTTTTGGTTTTCTTTTATCACGTTGAAAGAAGAAGAAACTTACATGATCAACACTATTAGCACTTGTTTTGTGTCGTCCATGACGTATTCAAAATGAATCATGTATGAGTAATGTATTGGACCACTTATTAAAAAAATGAATCATAATCAAAAGTGAAATGCAGTGAAAAGCTTCAGTAAAAGCTACTTAGTGGACCTTTGAGCTAATATTGTTCCTCAGATGTTTAAATACATTATGCACATGTCTCTATTCTATACATGACTTATTTTATACATCATAGATCGGTCTATTCGGACTGTTGCCGAGGTCATGAATATACCAATTACATATGTTGAATGTACAGTTTACAGACAGCAGATAAAACATCAAGATTAAACACATAGTAATGAAATTATAAGACAACTAATTAACTGACAATTATTACATGGATGTCAAATAAAACAGAGTAAAAGACAATGTCAAGGACAGAACCGTGACATGTTCTATAAAAACAGGTTTTAAGGGTGTCATAGCGAACTAGCGGTTATGATGCATTATATATTGATTTTACACACATTTTTAAAAGGATAAAATGATAAAGTGATGACATGTTGGATAGACATGGATATGGATGTAAAATCATACATTCCTTTCCTTCTCACGACCAGATTTCCTGTCTCTAAAGACTAAAATGCTCAAAAAGTGCTGTGTAATAAATGTAACCTTTGTGAAACTGATAATGTTCAGATTTTGTTGCTTTTCTTCCTCTTTTCTAGAGGAGGTCAGACCGAGAGGAATTATATGATGAACAAGTATTAAGTTTCCAAAAAAGATGGGAGAGTGCTATTAAGTTCTGTAAAATGGGTTTTAAGGTAACATTTAAAAAGAGTTATAATGATAGAATATATCTGAGAAACCAGCCACTGCCTCAGATCCATTTACAATTAATTTTACTATAATCTTTGAGGCTGTAGTTTCTAGTGCAGTAACTACATTAATGGATGTTGTGGGATGTATTTATCGTTTTGAACAAAGTATTTTCAGCATTCTGTACACAGTTTATTGGTATCACTGGTATTATATTTGATTATACTGAATTGCAAAATGAGCATTAAGTTGTATCAAAGCCTCTCTAAAACAGTTTCAACAAAACATTATAAGTTTTAAAAAGGTTAATCTAATGACCTGAAAGCTGTGCAAAGGTTTTTCTTTTTTTCCCACCAATATTATCCTCAAAATACATTGATATTTTAAACGCAAAGTACATTTGTACCGTGTGGAGTGACTAGCAAGTGTCTGTAAAGGGACTAAATGGATGTGTGTGTGTGTTTGCAGTCGTTACCATTCGAGCGCACACAATCCTCGTTGAGCATCCCAGTGAGTGTGAAGAGGGCGAACACCAGGATAGAGAACATGATCGTCAACGCCTCCAGCTCGGTGAACGGAGATGCCATCAACACCACCGCTGCCGCAGCTGTGAACGGTTCATCCATAAAGTCACCTGTTTCCCCCTCAAAGGTGGCATCCTCTCCCACGACACACTGAATCAAAATTAGTATTAATCACTTACCCAGAGTGTGTAACTGGAGCGTTTAGATGTTGACCATCACACAGCAGCCTCATGACACACGACACACCCTCTTCTTTCTTTGTCACACACTTGCTATAGAGCTGTGAAGAGCTGACCAACACTTCCCCTCTCAAGTTCAAGTGAGATCATATTAACCGTAATTATTGATGGGCCTCGTGCCTGCGTGCCTGTGTGTGTGTGTGTGTGCGTCCATGCGTGAGTGCGTGAGTGCGTGAGTGCGTGCGTGCGTGCGTGCGTGTGTGTGTGTTTAACAAGCGTTTATGAAGCGCCCTATGCAAAATGTATGAATGTATTGTTTTTTAGGATCTGTGATTGCTCTCAGGTGGAGTATTTGCTTCAGATGATAAGCGTGTGAGATTTGGTTTTTAAAAGTGCTTGCGTCCACCTCAGAGTGGAACTCACTCTCTTTGCAGGAAACCATGTGGTATGGTGGCTTTCCTGTGGCAATGGTACAAATCCATTTGTCAACTGAAATCCCCTGCTGAATTTCTAAATAAACATACCTTCTCGATAGGCGTTAAAAAGAATTGAAACTTTCCGAGTTGCAAATAAATAACTGGAGAACATAATGCAAATGTGTTGCCACTTCCCCATTTGCAACACATTTGAACGGTATTGCAGTAATGTCTATGTGCATTTATTTATGTGTGTGTGTGTGCGGATGGATGGGGCATACACCTTGGATCACTTCTGCTTGGTGAAAACGTTGGCCTCTGCCCTCCTCATGCATTATATGCAAATATTCAGGTTACAAATTCACATCCCGCTAAAGAACCAGAAAGAAACGTCATAGAATAAAGTTCTGTAATAGAGAAGTGAAACTTATTCAACACACAAAAGTGCAGTTTATGTCAATCATGGTATTTTCAGTGAATCTAACAGTCAAAGAACAACAACCATGCAGAGTGGAGACAGAAAGTCAGTTCATGTTCAGTTCAACTGACTTTGGGGCTTTTCATTTGAAAACAACAAGGTGCAGTCAAGTAAAAAGAATCTGAAACACAAACCTGAAATAGTGCAGAAGTTAAAATGTAGGCATGCAATAAAATACAGTGTGACTCCATTGCCAACTGTGATTTCACCCTGCGCATCTGTAGAAAAACACTACAAATGTTACAATTTAACACAACTCACAAGTCACGAGACAAGAATAACATCAGTTATCAACAATATAGTAATACTAATAATAACAGTAAAGGGTCAAAACTTAAAAAATCTGGTTTAATATTTCAGGTGCAGCAGGAATTAATTTGTTTTTGTCATTTCTTTTTTTTTTTAATCTTCCCAATAATGCATCTTGGAAGCCTCTTGAATATATATATGTATATATATATAAAAAAAAAAAACTAAGCTGTCACAGTGGAGTTGACAGTCACTGTCCTGTGATCGTCTCTGGATGAAACTTCCATTTTCTCACTTTTCTTGCCTCCTCACCTCATTCAGCGGCTGCTCTTTAGTGTTCACTTTAGACTGTTTGAAATAGGATTACACTCTCACCACAAACACATACACCCACACACACACACACACTCTGTGAAGAGGCCTATATGGCTGTGTAGGTTTCTCACTTCACGGCCGGTCGGACGATTAATGGGCCTTTATTTCTTTAACATGAGGCGGCTTATCTTCTATCATTGTTTCTCAGCAGGTAGTCGCTGAACAATCCGTCTGTGTGTGTGGCTGCTGTCCACGTGCACAAGTTGCGTAAGCTTATTAGCAGCAGCACTGGTCAGAGGAGGAGATTGAGGTTAGTCTAAACCCTAATCCTTATGGACCGTATGCTTATTACCCAGCAAGCACGACAAGACCCTGGCTCCGCCCCACCGAGAGAGACACCACACACACACACACATACATACATACATACACACACAGACACACACACACACACGCACGCGTCGCGACAGCGTACGTTTTCCCTGCCTCCTTGTTTACTGCTCGGCTCCATCGCAACTCTTCTTTTCACCGTCTCTCTCAGCAGGAGGGCAGAGGAGGAGGAGGGGGAGGAAGTGGAGCGCACTGTTGAGTAGTTTCCCAGTCGTCATGACGACCTCACACCTCACCATCTCTAGAGCTGTCTTCTTGTTGCCACGGTGAACTGGTCTCGTTCCAAGTCCGTTCCTGTGGATGATCCGGATTGGGCTGAGAAAGGAGAGCGAGCGCCGACCGTTTTCCCCGGAAAAAACGCTCGTGGATGGGAGAGCGGATCACACGCAGAGACGCGGATCGGACGGGAATGCTGTAGGACTACCACCAGAGCGTTGCCTGGAAACAGCAGCATGCCAATACAACAGATAACTGTGGTCCCGGCCAAGGAGACAGCCAGCAACGGCAAGAGTGCTGCTCGCTCCAAAGACAAGACCGAGGTGAGTTTCTGAGCTCTTTACTCTCTTCTCGAGCCTCTGAGGTGCCTGAAAAAACCTGCGGCTTGATGCTTTTTGCAGTTAAGGCTTAAAACTAGTGTAAAGTTGGTCAGATTACAGAGATTTAAGATTCCAGCTTTGTGTTGTCAGAAGGTAGAAGTAATTTGATGGTCCTCGAGCATTGCTCTTGATTGTGTATGTGTGTCAGCTTCCAGTTTCCGCTGATTGTCTTTTCAACTCAGTCTCTCACATAAATTACATGTAGCCTTATATCACCGTTCCCTCATTTGGGGTTTGATGCTTTAAAATTGCCTCTCCCATAGAGCCTGACATCGTGTCACATCTTAGAACATCATTTCACATCATTTCACATCACACCAAGTCGTGTTTTTTCTGGCAGCGGGGAGCATTTAAAGTAAACAGAGTTAGTTTGTGTTTATGCGGTCCCTCATCCGGACAAGAAGAAGAATTAATTTTGCTGTTCTGTATTGGTTGTTCACTCATTAATAGCTTCACTACGAATCTACTTGTTAAAAAAATGGAAACATGTGGTCTTTTTGGGACTAACTGTGGCATGAAAATGGTTTTGCTTTCTCAAATCTGGCACAATATTCTGGTGTCATTTATTCGATGCCCGACAGTGATCACAAGATCTGCATCTTAGAGTCTTAGTTGCTAGCTTTTTGAAAGGCATTAGTCATTCGTCAGTGACCTAAATAAAGGAAGAACTCCTCCAACCATCGGGTTAGGGTTATGGAACTGACATCATGAGAGCATACAGTGAAGGTACATCAGTATACAGAATCCATCATGTCCTCAATAAAGATTCAGAATGTGATGGCAGTTATTGGGTTGTTTGGTTATGTTTCCACGGAAACAACCACAACAACACAACCCTGGTAAATTATTTACTTACAAATATTTCATCTTATAAAGAAAGATGTTAGATTTTTAAACAACCGTGAGGTTCTGTAAAACATGTCATGACCAAGTATAAACGGTGCAGCTGCATCTTCATGGTTGGTTGTCTAAATGTGGCTGTGGAGGTTTTTTGATCCTTAGCCCGAGTGCAGAGCCAAAATATAGTCATCGGTCCACGCTACATCACATAATCCCCTCTGCAGAAAAATGCACATGTTCATACTCAGACTCACTAAAGTCTCTTCTGTGGATCCAAGTCATTCTCCAGAGGAGCAGACGCTGATGTAAGCAACAGTGGGATGTCGTCGCTGATGCAGCACTTAATTACCACTGATCTGGAGCTTGACGCTCCAGCAGGAAGGAGCGGCGTGCTTTTCTGTGATATTGTGTGTGGTTAACTCTTCTTGCAATGTTGGCAATGCTTTGTTGTGATTTAGGCTGGTCAGGTTAAGGTTAATTGAGGATATTTTGAATGTAACATAACAGGTTACGTGCTTGTGGTGAGGAGTAAAACCTTTAGATGCATGAAAACATATAGTTGGGACCATAGACTGTGTGTCTGTGTTAAAGGAAGACTGTATAGCCTGATATTAAGAATTGGCTCATGCATTTAAGGGAAATTTTTTTTTGCATTTTTCAATATTTCTGTTCTCTATCTGTGTTTATTGGGTGTGAATCAAAGAGTTGGGAAATCTGAGTGTGATTATGATACAGATGCATCCACCGTACAGATGCTTCAGACCGGTACACACACACAATAGTTCTGTTTGAACAGACTTTATTGGCTTTGTCAGACAGGGAAAGTAATAAGACTGAATAGCAACACATTTATAGCAAGTTAAACTTGTTGACGTTTGAAAGACACTGTTGCTAGCTTACCTACTTACTTCTTAAGAGTTACATGATTAAAAGATGGGTATCAGTTTAAAGTCTGTGTTTTCAGAAAAGGGTTCCAGTTGTGTGTAGCTTAGCTCGACACAAAGCAGGGGGGAAATGGCTAGCTTAGCTCCTTCAAACAAGTCTCCCAGCAACAATTTAAGGTTTAACACAGTTTAAGAAACCTTTATGTCAAAGTTGGTGACTTTTCACTCAAAATCCAGGGGATTCTTAGAATTTTAGGGTTACTAGCTTACACGCTACCAAGACTCATCTTTGTGCTAAGCAATGCTAAACACCTGTTAGACCAGTCTCTCCAGTGAACACAAAGAGGAAATTGGTTGCAACCTTGTCATACTTACCATGTTGTGCTGTGGAGACTGCACCTTTTCTAGACAGTAAACGATGGCAGTATTTCGAAACCGCCCACTACAAACTACAGATGAACGCAGTATGTAGTATCCAGTATCCAGTACATACTGTGTTCGTCAGTAGTATGCAATATGAAACTGTTGAATCAGTTTATTTTGCAGTATGCTAAGCCAGACTTTAGCCTGTTAAACAAGCTCTTAAAGCACGGGACAAGAATTATTGAAAAATACAACATTTTGAGCTGAGAATCTTGTTTTTGTTTATGACCTATGCTCATTTACTTTAAAATAGAATGCAAGGTTTAGCTCCCCCAACCCTCAAACAATAGATTATTTGGCATACTGTAGATTTAGATTTTTGTTTGCATACAACATTTAACAAAAATCAGTTTGTCCTGCTTTCAGGAAGAAAATCTACCAACTCTTCATTGTTCTTATAATCATGACCATGTGTGTTTATTGTTTGTTTTTCAAGTTGTATTTTCTGACAACTATTTGACAGCCTACACTGAGGTTTACATGAGCACATGAATGCACAACATATCCAAGGCTATTACAATTATGAAGTGCCATGAATTTGCAAATTCAAACTAAAGAAAAACCTTCCGAACAATATTTTTTTTATTTAACTTTTTTTAACCACATTATGAAGTAGATATGTTAATTGTTGGCAGATAATCTGTTTAATGACTCAAAATTAATGTCTGATCTGCCCTGTTAAACTACCAAACATTACAAGCATATTCCCTTTGCTCAGACTTGTCTCCATGTAGTCTAACGCCCAGAGGAGGCTACAGTGTTTGCTTTGACTTCACGCAGGACTGCTGATTTAAACCTGGCAATCAGCAAATCCCTTGATCAGCTTAGAAGATGCAGTCTTCTACTTGTCAGTGTCTCTCTTTTATTTCACTGATTTGCACAGACTGTGTCTGTGTGTGGGTTGCTTTATATATACGTATATATATGGGCAAGTGAGCAATTCTTATTGAGCCCTGCCTATAGGCATTATACATGTATATAATATCTACGTACAAATACTAACATGTATTGCATGTAAGTACAAAATGACCATCAGAACTGTTGAGTATTTCAATAAATGTGATTGTACCAAATATTAGAACACTTCAGCTGTTTACTCATAAAATGTATATTTATGACTGGGTTGTAAACAATCCAAACTCGAGCTGGCTGTGTGTTGAAGCTCTCCTTTCAAAGTTTCCACTGTGGGACTTCATTTGTTTTTAAGAAATTTAAAATGATTAGGTCGATCTCTGACAAGCCTGTTACTCTTAATACACTTAAGGCCTGGCAATTAATGTCGATTTGAGGAAAGTTCAAAACTGACATCTGTTTTCACCACGATTGTGAACAATGCCAGTGGTTGAGGCTGGTTTTAGACAATGCTTTTCCACCCAAGTGTCTAAAATGCAAGACAGAAATTGATACTCCAGCTCTTTGTCTTTGGTCACACTGGAAGCTGCAAATGTACTAACTGTTCCAATGTGATAATTGAAAGAAGAAAACTATTAGTTGTGGAACTGGAGATGGACGCGGTGTCCCTCAGCCTCCCAAGCAGACATGTAACATCCCAAAACAATAAGAGATTGTACCATATTCTTAATTACGCTGCAAGGAAGAACATTTTATTGCAGTGGATTAATGAATAAGTATCAACTGTTAAAGGCTGGCGGCGAGTGCTGTTTGATTTAGTGCTATTAAAATACCGTATCTCAGGTGTTCTCATTGCACAATATTATTGTAACCTTTGGTTTTGCATGTTTGAATCTGAGCTCTTCTACTAATAAATGTAGTGTTAAACGATTATACTCGACAAAGTCCTTCAGAAAATCAAAACAATAAATTGATCCTATATTTATTAATTCATTATTTGTATAGCCAAAGCCTTACATATATTATTCCTCTGTGCCATAGACCTCCATTGCTTCCAAAGTGAGGATGACATGTTCTCTCACTACAATGAACATCAACGGTTTATTTTCAGTCAATCCCAGCTGCACTTCCTGCTGTTGTAAATACACAAATACGAATTCACAGCTGAATTCACAGTTGAATTCACAGCTGAAAATAGTCCTTGTTCCTGTTTGAGTAATGTTTGCTGAAAAATACAATATCCATGTTCAAGGAATTACTTGGCCCTTAATTAAAAAAATTTAAGTATATATACAGTTCTATTCCATTTATTTTTATAGTCAAGAATGTACTAACAAACTGTAGTTGCGGAAATATTGTCGCGCACTTGATATAGAAAGGAAAGAATATACATATATATATATAGATATATACACATATGCATATATGAATTTACACACACTCACACACACACAGCAGCCGACATGCGTTCAGTTGTGATGGTTACGGTTAATATTTATGTAAGAGGCTCGGTAATGCATTATGTCAATGAGTGTCCTCACAAAGATAGAAGTACAAGGGGTCGTGTGTGTGCAATTTTGACACATAGCTCATACAGAATCCAGCTCCTATACTGCACATTGGACAGCTGAGTCTGCAGGTGTTTCTGAGACAAGACGTATTTAATCCCATAATGCACCTGGCAGCCAGTAACATCACCAGTGCGGCTCGGGATGAAAGCCAACTGGAAGTAGTGTTGGAGGAAAAGTTGATTGGACTTCTTGCTGCAATTACACCATAAAGTCTGTATATTTGCTTGATAAATCTGGTCATTTCTAAATATATATCTATAATATATATATATTTGCCAACAAAGTAAGTGTTAAGTCAACATTGTCTGTTTAGACACCTGCCAAGCGATTCGGATGTTTTAGGGCCCAAAAAGCTGAGTAGAAATGCTGCCCACTTTTCATTCCCTATATGGACCAAATCCCTGTAGCAACCACAGTCTCAGCCTGAATCCATTTATTTAATGTTTTAAAGCAAACAGGATTCAACTCATGTGAACACAGAGACAGTCAGATGATTTGTCTACTTTAGGAAATGCTGTCTATATAGGAGTTTTGCATTAATGTGACTTTGATTTGTCAGATATTTACTCTGATGAATTACCCGAAAACAGACATTTCTGTTGGGTTATCTTATGCAATAATTATACATTTCTCAGTTAGTTTTCTAGAAAATGTAATATATCATGATGTAAATCAATAATATAACATTACATATATTTTAATGAAGAGTTTGCCGTAAAACTGACCTGGTTTGAGAGTGTGTTGGCAAATTATTCTGATACCTGGGAAGGTTGTTTTTGTTTGTTTATGGTAGTTTATCAGTAACAATACTTGGTAACTCCTACACAGCACCATCTACTGCTAACTGGAACTTGTGTAAGATGCTGCAGGGAGTAAAGGAGGCGACAGATGTCTGAGGGTTCAGTTCAAGGTCTCACTGTTGAGTTCGGACAATTGGTACTCTTGGAAGTCCTAGAAAAAGTGCTATTAGTTTGCTTTAAATAGAGACATGATGCAGAGCGGCATCTTGTACACTTAAAAGAGGACGACCAGGTAATAGGATTAACTGGCTTTAGCTTGGGTCACAATGAAATAACAAGCACACGTGGCCACGCGTGATTTCTGATGCTGGATTTTAACCAATCAACGCACAGCCGGTCAACACCAAATAACTCTGAATACTGCAGAACACATTAATGTTAGAAGCTGCTTAGTTTAATTATTATGTTTTTGTTTTGCTGATTTAAAGCATTAGCTTGTCCAATTTGTCTTTCTATCTAATCTTAAACTACCTTGACAACACACAACTCAAGGAATGGGCCCACATTTCACTTATTTTTGGGGCCTTTGTGAAGAACTGTAAACAAAGTCTTTGTACAGTGTCTGACGTTAAAATATTTGACCAAGATGAAACTGACAGCAGGTTAGAGCTGAAAGAATCAGTAGATTGAGCGATTAGTTGATTGACAGAAAAATCAAGAGTATCAGTCAATTTTCCGCTTTCTTTGTTTTATAATATTATTTTTTTTAAGTCTTTGAAAACAAGACATTTTAAGACATCAGCTTCCTAACTATTTCTTTCACATTTTAAAGACTAAACTAATAGTCAATTTCCTGATTATTAATCTTCAGGTTCTTTCACAATGACAATCATCTACAGCAGATCACACTGAAATGTTATGGTGAGATGAATGAGCCCCTAGCTCCGATGTTCATGTGAGTGCAGTGAAATATTGTCTTAATGTTTTATAGAGAGAGAAATCACTGGTTGAAACACCTCGGGCTGCATTGACATGTGCCATTAGATCATCACATACTTCTCTGTGGTCTTTAATGATTTTCTGTCTCTCCTTCTCCCCGCAGCGGAGGAAGGGCCCCGGGCGCTCAGGGAGTCGATCCAGCAACATTTCCAAGGTAACCGTTGAATATCAGAGCTCTTAAAGGGCCAATATCAAGGTCACAGCTCCCAGTCTTAGGATAGCATTGTTTACTCGAGCAGAATCTAACGCGCAAGAATGTGCACATGCTAGAAGTCTTACTTACCAATCAATACAAGGTTGCTCTCAGTGCACACTGTTGTCTGACTCATGAAGCTTGCTATGACTTTGTGTAATGTGGAAGAGTTGCTTGTACTATTAAACCCACAGATAATCAACACTTGTAGCTCAACAGGTCTCTTGAGCCTTTAGGCATCTTTTAGCAAACTTTTAGCTCACATACCTTTACATGACACACCTGTTCTCATACCTTTATATTGCAAACCTGCTCACATACTGTGCCTTTACATGACACACCTGTTCTCATACCTTTATATGGCAAACCTGCTCACACACCTTTACATGGCTCACCTGCTCACATTCCTTTATGCTGCGTTCACACCAAACGTGTTGTGAATTTTTGGCACGAGTAGATTACAAACAAAATCAATGCACAGGCGCGAATGGATGTGAATAACGAAGATTTTCGCCGGGCAGCGAGAATGACGCGAACAATTGGCATGACGCTGTGTTGCAAAAGCCAATCAGCGTTGAGAAGCTCATCACTGACGGCCTGCCGTTGTTGAATCAAAATTATGGAGGAGAAGTTGATAGACTGGAAGCGGCTTCATCCAGACGCAGCTCCTGGAGAAGCTGTGTGCGGCGACGGATAATATTATGAACCCAGACACGAGGGCGTTTGATGTTCCGACGTTTGTGGGACTTCTACAACACGTACAAAGCAGAAATAGTGGTTATTTCTTCAATGGTGGAAGGCGGAAATTAACTATTTACACAGAGATAAGCCACGCCCCCTCTCATGTCAAAATGCCAATGTACATTGTATTCCTTCATCACCGACACGCCTCATAACACAGAAGACAGATCGTTTTTTCTCCTTGAAGCACAAACATGTATTCGCTTTCCCTCTGCAGCAATCTTTCTCTTCTTGGACATTTTGGGATTATTTGTTGATCTTTTTCAACTCAACTCGCTTTAGTTAAACGCCGATATGGAAACACTGCTTTCTAGTGGCAGGAAACCAACTTCAACATAAGCCACAAAATCAACATGCATTGTGGGAGATGTAGTTTATGGTCACTGTACATTGTAAAGCAGCATAGACTTTAATTTTAAGACAATCATATTCCTTTTAAGCTCTCGCGGGCCACATAAAATTACGTAGCGGGCTGGATTTGGCCCGCGGGCGTTGAGTTTGACGCCTATGGCTTAGAATAAGCCCTTCATATCTATTTAGGGAGAAGGTCCTCTTCACGGAGTAACTGTCCCTTTAACAACCAGCTAATGTACAAAACCTCTAACGTCTAGCAGCTAAAGACTCAGATACATTTCTCATGAGTTGGTGGAGGCCAAACCAGAGCTGAAAAGAGAGTGAATAGTGGACTGAGATTTGTCAGGTGGCCAGAAAAATGTATGCTGGATGCTTCTGGATGTGTACATGCTAATATATTAGCAATACTTTATAAGGCTTTAATACATCAGGGCGGTATGTTAGCATATCTTGGGTTGTTTTTCCCACTAACAGTAAAACAAATCAAATTATGAAGCTCAAAGATCCTTCATGTTTATGATGTTTCATCAATAGAAGTCTTTATTTTGATTATGTGTCGTCATTAGAAAGTGTGTAAAGATGTTGTGATGTTTTGATAAACTGGTGATGGTGAATTGAAGTTGATTGTTGTACTTGCAAAGCAACATGGAAGAGTCCTGAATTGAGTCTGTTGGTGGTTTCAGGTCAGCAACTCTACAACAGGACCAACTGCAGCCTCGAGAACATCCATCACCCCGTCTTCTCAGGACATATGCAGGTGAGACAGCTGTCTCTTTCAGTTCTTCCCAGAATTACGGTCAAATGGGCCGACGTTTCTTGACTATCCGCCAACACTAACATTTCTCTAAAAGCTCAAGAGCAGCCACAGTTCTCTCTGGGATATTTACATACACAGTTTCTTCTCCACTGAGTGGGAGACTAATTCAGCATGGTGTGCTGCACCCAGAGGGCGTTGACAAAACTAAAATAGATGCGTAAATCCAATGATGCTCCCCGAGGGCAATCAATGAGGGGAAGATGGCTGATTGCAGGAATAGGATCCTTCATATTATCCTATCTACTGGTGGTGCTGTTACAGCTGCCAGGCTCAGTCCTGTGACTTCAAGGCGGACAGGACGCTGGGTTTTATAGCATTGTGAACACATGTGATGGGTGTGAGTGCCTGGACCTCCATTTGTCAAATAGCATGCTCAGATCGTTCCATATTCATCATTTCCTATTCTGATCACCCAGCCTGATAATCAATCAATCAATTTTGACATTTTGTTTTCACTTCATTGTTCAATTATGTCCAATTTTTTTTTTTGTCTCTATATTATTTCCCGTTAACACGGAAGCTGTTGGGAGTTTCAAGGAACAGCTGATTTAACGTGTTTCACATTCATCGGAAAAATATGCTGGATTTAGACGTATTGGTCCTCAAGCAAGAACCACTCGTACAAACAGATTTGTTCTCAAGTGGCTTGTGCGAGTGATTTAGGAGAACTTGCAGTATGTAACATTAATCTGCTGTTATCTTGGCCAAGTTTTTCACTCATAGTTTGTATATTTTATTATTTTGAGGCAATTTTGAGTTTGAAAATCTTATATAGATAACATTTCATTACTCTATTGACATTATCCATTTTGACTCTGCAAATCAAATTGTAGGTTAATACAATTCTAAATGTATTTATATAGCCTAACGCTAACCTGGCTATTGGCTATTGATGCTGTACTATACTATTACAATATCAATAAGAACATCACAAACAGCAAAATGACTTAAGACTTAACGACTTTACAATTATATAAATGTTCTTGTATGAGGTGCAATGTTTCTGTAAGAGAGTTGGATATTTTTCTGTCATTTTTACCTTCAAACCTCTCTTAAGCTCTGTTATTTTTTCAAACGCTGTCAAAAAGACCTAATTGTTACCATCTTCAGTGGTATCTAATCGTGCAGATTTAGTTTTATTTGCCCACGTTTGGAGAAATTCCTAGCTTCACTCACTGACAATGGAGCTGGATAAAATTTAACTTTGGCTCAAAACACTGGTCTGCAGGTTAGTGGGGGTTTGTGAGCCTTATATGACTGTGTGTGTGTGTGTGTGTGTGCACGATAGGTTCAACTTTATCGGCCAAAAAGGGAAACTCTCTTCTCCATATCATAACCTGCTCTCATGTGTGTGGCCTGTTTGTTTATTGTGTAGAATGTTAATCAGGATAAAAGTCTCTGACCCTTTAGGTGCAAACAGTCAGGTTTCAGCCCATCTGTTAAGTTAATGTCATTTCATTCATGTCTTTTCCATCTCGTTTCACCTTATCATCTCTGTGTGTGTGTGTGTGTGTGTGTGTGTGTGTGTGTGTGTGTGTGTGTGTGTGTGTGTGTGTGTGTCTGTGTGTGTGTGTCTGTGTCTGTGTCTGTGTCTGTTCAGTTCGAGCCAGCTGACCCGTTTAGAGGAGGAGGTTTCTGAATCACACAAAAACATCAAGCACACACACACCCCTGGGATGATCGTCGCCAGCACAACTCTGGACTCGTCAGCTCAGGCGCAGAAGAAGCAGGTGAAGCGCCACCACCGGCGCAAGAGGAGCAGCTGCACCGCCAGCGACTGCGTGGAGACCAACGGCAAACAGGAGCAGAGCGACCGCAGCCTCAGCTCGGACCGCAACGAGCACGGGGAGAAGAAGGAGCGGCCCGCCAAGAACCGGAAGGAGCTCCCACCTCGCCTCCGCTGCTCGGGGGGCCCGCAGTCAGACTCGACCTCCTCCGACGAGGCGTTGCGCGAGGCCCGCAGCTGGAGCAAAGAGAAAGCCCGAAGAGTGCGCCGCCGCAGCGGAGGCAGCCGAGAAAGGGACGGAGCGAATGGGAGTAAAGAAGGGGAAGACAAAGCAGAGGTCATGGAGCTGCAGTCGGTGGGCTCGGATGAAGGGAAGGAGGACCACCCTGTGGTGGAGGACAGCGGAGGCCTTAAGAAGCGCCACGGCAGCAGGGCCTCGGTTAAGAGAGACGACCACGTCTCACAGGGGGAAGGCTCACACAGCAGAGACAAGGAGAAGTGTCACAAGTCAGGGGACAGCTGCTCTTTGGCAGAGGACGGCGAGGAGCTCATCACCAAGAGCTACCAGGAAAAGGGGTCAGGGGGTGGGGACATGGCAGTGCCCACTCCACAGAAACACTGCGGTGTGAATGGAGGCACACAACATCAGTACTCTGATGACTCTGAGATGGAGGTCTGCAGGTTAGTGGGGGGTTTGTGAGCCTTATATGACTGTGGGCGTGTGTGTGTGTGTGTGTGTGTGTGTGTGTGCACAATAGGTTCAATTTTAACTTTATTGGGCCAAGAAGGGAAACTCTCTTGGTCAGAGATGCAAAATAAACTCCTGAAAACAAAATCAATCCATAAAAATAATAAAAAGGCTCCATATCATAACCTGCTGTCATGTGTGTGGACTGTTTGTTTATTTTTTTCTCTGTGTGTGTGTGTGTGTGTAGAATCTGCCACTGTGAGGGGGACGACGAGTGCCCGTTGATAATGCCATGTCGCTGCACTGGGAGCCTGATTTTCGTCCACCAGACTTGTCTCAACCAGTGGATCAAATCCTCAGACACTCGCTGCTGTGAACTCTGCAAGTTTGACTTTCTTATGGAGACGAAGCTCAAACCTTTACGCATGGTAGGCACACGCTCATGAATCAAATTCACAGCTATGAGGAAGCGGTAATAATGAACACCATTTCTCTCTTCAACCAATGATTCCCCCCACCTCCCCGCCTGCATCTCCCCCTCCATCTCCATCTCTCCGTCTTCCAGTGGGAGAAGCTAAACATGTCGAAGGGCGAGAGGAGGAAGATCTTCTTCTCAGTGTTGTTTCACCTGATAGCATTAATATGTATGTTGTGGTCGGTCTACGTTCTGACTAAGAGAACCTTGGAAGAGGTCAGACTTGGGAAGACCGGTGAGTACCTTCCTCCATTCTCTCTCTCTCTTTCTCACATACCAGAGACACACAGAGTGAAAGTGTTATGATCTAGTTTTTGAATTCACACTTAAAGGTATTGTGAGTAAGGCCGAAACAAAGGTGTCCTACCTCCAGTAAACATTTGCAAACCGTACCGTAAGGTTCAAGTTTCAAAGGTTTTATTCGTCACATGGTCATAAAAAGGTGCAGTGAAATTCATTGTGGCTTACTCGTGAGGGTAAAAAGTAGAGATGCACTGATCCTCATGCCGATACCTGAGCTTTGATTACTGATTAGTGATCTGATACCAGAGTATAATTAATAAGCTGTATGCCTCACTGTGTGGAAGAGACTGGGACCATTATTTTATCTGTAAGGCCCAGGCTTGATTTAAACATTGCTTTCCTAACTTTGTAAAAACTAAATATAACAAATACATACATAGATAGAAATGTATTCATTTGTTATTTCATAAAATAATGGTATCTGTTATCAGATCGGCCCATTGTCACCGATATCCAATTCAGCTATCTGAGTCAGTGTTGGACTAACATTTGATACTGGTATCGGTGCATCGCCACTAAAAAGACGAGTTTACAATCAAGATAAAATAATTAGAATAAGTGTAGAAATGCAAATTAGAAAAATAGATAAAAATACAGAATTATTAAAATTAAAATGCTGAAGGTTATAATGCTCTAAATAGGTGGGCTGTGCAATTCTTCCATTATGTAAAATGTATATATGTATTACTGCCTTCCACAGAAGTTTGTATCACATCCTCTCACCTAATACAAACAATACAGGACCATTTAACCGCACTGTAGCGCCCCTTGTGGTCAAAAACTCCACTGGGCACCTGTTGATCTTTACACCTGTCTGACTCTGGCGTAGTGGTTTTTGAAGATACATTTCCTGTTTAGTCACCCACAGTTTTCATGTTTTCTCCAAATCAAGTAAAACTAGTGAAAAGTATGTGTATATTATTCAGTATAAACGTCCCAGTTTATAAATGTACTGCGATGGTCACCCCCTCGTGTCCCTCTGCACAGTGATGACTCTGGGTTTTAGACATCTTTAATGTTCCTGAATTCAAATTGATTTGTAATTTTACCCAGTTTAACATATTCATGAATCCAAAGACTTAGATAATACCATTTTATCTCAAAATGACCAGACGCTTGTGTTTAAATATGGTAACAAAGTGCAGTAACTTTCCGATAAAGCTACTGCTACATCAGAAATATGTTATTAAATCTGGGCATTTAGCTAAACTACATGCTTAGCTTACTAACTACAAACTTAACTGACTTCAGACCACGTTTTGATTAATGTCACACTTTTTAGGCAGTTTCTTCAAATACTACTTTCTTGTCAGACTTGAAATTTGACAAAGACGATCCATTAAAGTAAACACTATGTTTTTGTATGTTATGTTATAATAATATATTACAAACCATTATGTTATAATCACAGTATTTGAGAGAAAAAATGTTTAATTCAAGTGCAGTATGTTCGAAAATAAAACTCAGAAGACAACAAATGTCTTGAAAAAGGTCACGTCAAGTTTCAGATGTTAGATTTCATCACAAGGGCCAGAATTCACTGGTTTTTCACTACAATTTTATTTGAGTTTGGAAATAGACCCCTCAGTACTTATTCCCTATTCATTGTTGTGTTTGTTGATGGTGTGGTGTGTTGTCCTGTGATCACAGCGTATCCGTATTATTCTCCTATAGTAGGACCTCAGATATATTAATTGTATCTAATAAATATTAGCCTAACACATGTTTTGTTAATTTGGGGATGCACCGATCTGACTTTTCAGTCCCGATACCTGAACTTTGGTGATGGTCAGATTCCGAGTACCGATGTGATAATAAGTCTTTTAATAAGCTGTATGCCTCACTGTGTGGAACAGACTGGCGTCATTATTTTATGTGTGAGGTAACATCTGGCCTGAATTAAACATTGCTTTCCCAAGTTTGTAGAAAACGTAACAATTACAGACATAGATATACATTTACTGAATTGTTTTTTTATCATTAACATAATAAACTGACACCAACAACTTGGTAAAAACCTTCCTTCAAAATTAAAAGGAATTAATTCAAGTGTAAACCTTTTTAATGCAGCAATGAATTGGTCAAAACTTACACAGGAAGAATTCCAGTACATAATGTATATAGCGTATAAATACAGAATTGAATTGACCAGATCACTTGTCAGTGATATACGATCCATCTATGAGTCAGTATCGACCTCTTATCCGATATCGGTGTCGGTGCATCCCGAGTTTATTCCGCGCTCATAGAATTAAAGAGAAATTACACTCGCTCTTGATTGCAGACTCATTTTGGAGAGTTACTCTTCTGAAATACTATACACCAAATGGTAAGCACAGCTCTGCGCACACCACCATCATCATGATCCATCATGCGCCCTGCAGGTCGACGTACAATGTGCTTGTGTGTGCGCGCGTGTGTGTGTGTGTGTGCGTGTGTGTATGTGCGTGTCCTCAGGTGTGCTCGAGTGGCCCTTCTGGACCAAGCTGATTGTGGTGGCCATCGGCACCACGGGCGGCCTCATCTTCATGTACATCCAGTGTAAAGTCTACCTGCAGCTGTGGCGCCGCCTCAAGGCCTTCAACCGCATCATCACTGTGCAGAACTGCCCAGAGAAAGAGCTGCACAACCCCCAGGCCCGGGCCAGGACCCTGACCAACGGCCAGCACGCAACGGTGGAGGTTCCGGCCAGTCCGCCTCCCGTCCCGGCTCCAGAGGCACAGACGGACTCGGACATGTCGGTGGAGGGCGCCGTGGCGCCGGCACAAAACCCCGTCTGAGCGGTTCTCCTCCCGCTCCAAAAGAATCGCGAATCACACCCTGCTCATCCAACGACACAAGCTGGCGTGAGCAGCGTGTCGTTTAGACTCGTACGATATTTTAGTGCTGTTCATCTCGGCTCCTGTGATTACGGACCTTGAGACGCAAGAGATGGATTTACTGTCCTTCAGTGATCACGGAAAACTGAAAGACAGAAGGACTGCAGTGACGGGAATGTGCAAAGTACCGAAGAAAAGAGGAGGCTGTTAAGTAAAATAAAGCCATCAGCAAGAGAAGTTTGTAAAGACTGTAGTTATGTGATATATTGAGTTTTATTATATGCACTTTCTCAAACTGCACTGACATGAGTTAAAGTTGGAAACACCCTAAAGATGCTTTTCACGGTCTCAGTATGCTTCAAACCACAGATGTTGACAATTAACCGTTTAACTGTTAAGATTTCAATTTTTTATTGAATAATAAAATTGCTGGAAGTACCCTGGTATTTTAGTTACTGTTAGACAATCAAATTGGTACTTACTAAAAACATCCAAAGACAACATTTTTAGTTTTCTCAAACAGCTTCAATCATCTTAAACCTGTACCGTTTCTCACTTCGGATGTCATGTAGTACACAATGTACACCATGTTCTTACTTACGCAGTAACTGAATTTAGACAAGAGTGTTATCTCAAATCAAAAGCAGCTGTTATGCACTTGCTGGAAATGACAGCAACATTTGATCGCTTCTCCTTTTTCATGGTAAATCGAAACCGGGCGAAGCATTACTGCCAACAGTGGACCGCTAAATTATCTGCCTCTAAAGCAGCTGCTATGAAAACTAAATAATAATGGGGTTTATTTTGGGAGATTGCCGCCATTTCTTTGAGTTCGGTAGTCCTTCCCCTTCCGCACCGCAGTAAAAGACGGCGACCATTGAGGGCGAGAAGTGTCCAGCGTGCTACACCCACCGTCCAGGAGTTAATCACTGCATTTTGCTATACTAGTCAGTGTGAACACACTGACGCACTCAAAATTGCAGGTGTGAGTACGGAAGAACGCGAATGGCGACACAGCACTGTTGTCATGGAGACGTGTGACCGTGCACACCGTTCTGTAAAGTGGGCAAACACGTGAAAGAAGGTTTCAGATGCCGTTTAGATAAACAAGCGCTTTGTTTGAAGCATACGGAGGCCTGAGCTCTCTTTCTGGACAATCAGGTCTTCAGACACCAAAGAGTAAAACACATGATTAGTAGAGAAATAACTATTTAACCCAGTCTGAAAATGTAATGTTTGAAAAAAAAAAAATATTATTTATTTATTTATTATCGTAAGAGAGTTTTGAATATTTCCTTAAAATAGCAAATCTAAAAGTATCCCAGTTATATTTGACGTTGTTTTGACAGTTTGCAGTTTCATGAGGTTGTGTTAAATTATACATTAATGTAAAACTTTGTTCATGGTTGCCATCCATTCATGTCTTTACATCAGACTTGACACACTGGATGCGTGACTGACCGGTCTGTATAAAAAAAAGGCAACTACTGTTTACACTTATTCACTTTTCTACAGGTTTAAATTTGGTTTTTTATCAGTGTTGCTGTCACGTCACAGAAAATCTCTCTGTGTCTTGTAGCCACAACGTCTTTGTCAAAACCTTTTTTTCCTCTCTCCGATTGGATAAAATGGAGTATTTAGGTTATATACAATTCATATTTGTTTGTGCAATAAACAATGAATGTAGAACCCTTTGCAGGCTGGTGTGAAGTTACTGAGCAACGGGAATACTTTAAAGGAGGACAGACTGATAAACGTTTAGTTTGACGTCTTTGAAAGTTCAGCACCATCTTCTGGACAATCGTGGAGCAGCAGCATATTTTTTCGCACAGACACAAAACACACCTTTTCTATAAAAACTATTTTCTGAACTCGGTCTGATGTTCAGCTCCAGCCAATTGTGCTGAATGGACAAATGGAGCTTTGAGCTACGGTCAAATTCGAAGAGCCTCAGTTTCAGTCCGACATCAGCACCTTCTCATCCAGCTGCTCGTCATCTTCAGCATCCTCCTCCTCCTCTTCGACTTCTTTATCATCTTCTGCGTCATCTTGTTTATCCTCTTCTTCGTTCTTGGTTTCCAAACCTTTGTTCGACACCTTTCGCAGTTTCAAATTTGGAAGTTTCTTCAGATCACCAGTCCACTCCCTGCCGAAGTAACAGATAAACAAAAATGTCAAACGTTATCAGAAAGGATGTTTATGTATCGTCACGTCACGTGCAAATCATATACTTAATATCACAATTTTATTTAAAATCATTCAAACTGTTGTGACATGACGAAATTTTTAGGCTTTTTTTAAAATCCAGGAAAAAGGAAAAATCTGAATGCTTGTTTAATTCCGTCATTTGCGTGATCATGTTTGTCATGTTACGGCTACTTCTCAAATTTTTTAAAACAGAAAAATACAAGCCGAAATTTCTACCGACTCACCTGAATGTTTTCAGATGCTTCGCATTAATGAGGTCTGGAATCTCTGCGAAGACGACAAAACACAGGATCATGGAGTTTTTTTTTCCAACACACTGAATGGTTGCATGTACAATATATCTGTATTCATATTCACGATGAGGACTCACCAAACCCGATGCCCTCATACTGTGCTCGCTCTCGCTCGATGCTCTGTTTGACGACAGCCTCTCTGGCGCCATGGAGACGACCCTGCCGACCTTTGATCCCGTTCATCAGCTCAATCTGCTGAAGTTCTAAATCAAACCTATGGAGGTATCTACACGTACAAAAACACACACACAAGCCCACTAGATGTCACAATGCCATCAGATTTAGGAAACAAACGCTTCAAATTAAAATATTTTGACGCATTTCAAATTTGAAATGGTGATAGGCAAAACTAAATTAACATGAATCATAAATCTTTTTTTTATAAAAACCTTTCAACGAGGTCACAGGCATCTTTTTTGGTGTAAGTTGTCTTTTCTGGATCCAACTGTTCCTGAAACCACAACAGCTTCTCACCTGCGAGTCAAGAGACAAATAAATAAAAGAAAAACAAGGTGTTAATGGGGAGCAATGTGATCGTCACAGCCAGCGAGTGTGCTATGAAAACAAAAGGAGCTCACCAATGCCGCTCAGACGCGTCGCTTTGTCACTCTGATGCCTGCAGCATCAGAAAGAAAAAATTAAATGAAAGTAATCCGATTCTACCAGTATCAGTGCTAAGCAATAATTGATTACATAAAATTATTAACGAATTACATTTACTGTTCTTTCCTTAAGCATTTCCATTGTTATGCTACTTTCTACTTCTACACACACACACTTATCCGAGTTTTTCATACAAAACAAATATATACACGGGTTATAAAACCATAGAGTCCTTTAGAAGAAAAGTATGTTCTGTAAATATCATACTATGGACTGCGGTAATCCGTTTTTATTGGGCTAACTGTTGTCTGTAAAGCATTTACTAGCTTAGTTTTACAGGAGTTTTGACGACACTGGGAGGTGAGCTGTGCTCAAACAAAGCTAACGTGCTGCATTTATTTATTTTTATTTAATTCCTCACACCTGTCTTTCTTTTTCAGTCGGATTTCCTCTCGGTTGAGGTAAGCAGCTTTCCTGCTGTACGGGTGAACAACCTTATCCGGAGCTTTTCCGTTTCCTTTCTGAGCCTTCGGCTGAAAAATAATAATACATATTACATAATCAGCGAGCTGCTGATTGACACAACTGTAATAATTAATAGTACACTGACGGAAATACGTTACAGCACACCAGTCTTACCATTTTGAGTGATTGAAAACACGTGCAGTCCTCTTCTGTTGACAACTGGCCCGGAAATAGACCGGTCCGTCGTCCAAGTGTGTCCGTAGGTGTTGCGGCGAAAACAACAACGGTTCCTGTTTTAAACGCGTCACAAACTTAAAGTGATTGAACGGATCATTAAAGTGATTCAACGTATTATTTGGATAACTCGATAGCCAGATATATAATTATTCAAATGACAAACTCATTGTGATGGTTGTGCTTAATTTAAATTGTGATATTTGGATGTATGGCCATAATTAGAGGCGACGGGTCAGCTTCACTTACTGGCAGCAGAAGAAAGTGGGTTTTTAGTTTTACCGAGAAACCTGAAAATGAAAGTAATTTTGGATTAATGCATGAGGTAAAACTTCCTCGGTTGCTGCTCCGTTACTTATAAGTATTCCACAATTTAAGGTGAGTGGCTCAGGTTATAGTTTTAAAATGGTGTTTGAATGCGCTTGGCTGGTGTAATCCACGTTGCTTCGCTGCAATTTGATTGGCTGTTTGCTAAATTACTGTTGTCGTCATCGGGTTTGTAGTTGTCAAAAGTGTGTAACGTCAGCAACGTTGGCTGCGGTCACCGTGAAGGATGTGGGTGAACGTCCCCCTTTTTTAAATCGTACACTGATTAAACGACTTTTTATTATGTTATAAACCAAACCGCAGGTTTAAAAAAAAAAAAAAAAAAAAAAAAAAAATCAGATTTAATGTGGCGTTGTTCTCCGGAAAAAAACAAATCGTCTGACTTCTAGGTTGACAACTAAAACGGTTTCCCTTCCCTTGTGTGTTATTCGGAGGGGATGATGTTGTCAAGCTTTCAGTATCACAAGCATATTTCTGAGCTCATGCATGAAATTAAATGAAAGCAGCAGGACAACGCGGTAAAATTGGGCGAACGTAGTTCCCCAAACTGACAGAGCACACAAACAGGTGTTCAGTCTGATTATCACCTGTTTTAAAACTGCTTGAGAAATGTGAAACAGACCATTATGACCAACTGTAAAATTGTGTAATATGTTTGTAATATATTTTTTTTGCATGTTTTATGATAAACAAATATACAAACTTTATTTATGCAACACTTCATTTCCAAGCATGACATAAGAGATATGATGTGATTATGATTCATGAATAAATGTTCAACGATTAGACTGATGAGTAAAGCACAGACATAATTAGGCCTACAAATGATTATCTCTCTACGTGTGTATTGATGCAATGATACTGATCATCTAGGTCAAGCTGCTGCAGACTAGTTGAGACCAGTCAGGCTCCTCCAGCACCTCAGGCTTTGTTTGGTTCCTACGTGTAAAAGATCAGATATGAGACCCTGGTTTGTTTCACACTATAATTTTAAAATCAGAAACAACGAACTAACAACTTTAAAAGCTGGTTGATGTTGGGCCCAAAACTTGTATTTGTTGGCGGTTTTATAGTGTCCACATACTTTTGTGTACTTTTGATCAGGGCCTGTTGTTCACAGTTCAGAATTGCTTAAAATTGTGTGGCAACACTTTGACACGACAGTACCGCCTCGCGCAGAAGCAAAATCTATAAAGGAATTTCCCAGTTTGGTGTGGAAAAACTTGACTGGTCGCAGAGAGCCCTGACCTCAAGATGGGATGGATTGAAAGATATTCGCCCAACTTCAGCGTCGCTAATGCTCTTGTGGCTTCACGGGGGGAAATCCATTCAGCCAGGTTCCCAAATCTTCCAAGAAGAGTGGTGGCTATTGTGGTTGTGTGGTGTAGATGTTCAACAACAACATATTGGTTTAATCTTCAGGTGTCAATATGCGTTTTGCAATAAATGTGTGTCTTCACCTTTCTTTTGTTCAACAGGAAATTTCATGTTGGTGATCTCAGATTTCTTCACAATGCCAACGTAAGAAGGAAAAAAACACGTTCAAGGTAGGAGACGCCTGGTATTTTTCACTTTATTAATGAAATAAAATCCTTGAAAAAAAAACTTTCTGGGGAGCGATGAAGTCCAGTGTTGGAAAGAGCACTCAGAACCTTTATGTAAAAAATACCCTCGTACAAATAAAACTAGTGCATTCAAAATCATTCGTAAACACAAGTACAGATTTTTTTTAAAACAGTACTTAAAATATCAAAGTAAAAAATACTCCTGCTGCTGAAAAATGTACACTATGACTGATGTAATATTATATATGACATTATTAGATTGTTAATACTGATGCTTATAGAGTAAGCAGGAGCTGGAGCAAGTTTCATTGACTTATTTTAATCCAGTGGTTCTCA
The DNA here is from genome assembly GCA_016806645.1 of Ophiodon elongatus. NCBI lineage: Eukaryota > Metazoa > Chordata > Actinopteri > Perciformes > Hexagrammidae > Ophiodon > Ophiodon elongatus. The sequence goes on along the minus strand of JACSYO010001013.1, from coordinate 533,681 downwards.
ACCTCGGGGTCCGGCCCCTCCGAAGGGTCACAAGAGAAATCTGAGCTGACGGGAGATGATTAATGGGTGAGGAAGTAAGAAAAAAACAATATTACTGATTGGTAAAACTGCAAAACAACTGTGAACACCTGGTTCAGTCATGAACAATGTTTTGTATTTCATAACATGATCATCATTTATGGTTAAGTAAAATCTTAATCTATCGAGTAACTAGAATCAGCTGTGGAAATAAATGCGATGGAGTCAAAAGTACAATATTTCCCCCCTGAAATGTTGTGGAGTATACCACCAGAACGCCACCATCAAACTCCCAGTAATAAAGCAAGTGTGTGTCCACTGAAGTGAGTTAGACCCGACTCTGTTCATGTGACGCAGTTGGATAAATATATCTTTTGAAAGCGCAACGGCAGCCATGGATACTAAAATGACTCCTTTGACACAGACGAGAATAATAAAGCAAGAGATTATTCAGAAAAGCGTCATTCAATTCTGGTTTTCCCAGAGGCAAACGTTTTGAGGCGACAATTATGAAATCTCTCACTTAAATATGACCTCACGCAATGAGCTCAGAAATGATTCGATGTTGTGTAATATTTGACAGTGTGTGTCTGTGTGTGATGTTTATCCCGAATAACTCGGCTTATTTAGAAGTTTGTGTAACAGGGCCGGTATGTTCCCCTGACTTTTCCTCGAGCGTCAACATGTGATTGATGTTTTTCATTTTTAGAGAAATGTCTCTGCAATTTCTGAAAGGATTTTCATAAAAATGTGGGACGCATGTTGATGTCCCTCTCAGAATGCTTTGCAATAACTTTGATGATCTTCAGTCTGTAATGTCAGGGGTCGGCCCGCCAAGGCCCTCTCTCTCTCTTTGCCTGCGGTGGGCGGCGGCTTCATGACGATTTTCTTTTTGGGCTGTGTCCGGCCGAGACCCACGTGTCACCAGACGCACGCCAGTGAGCTCTCCTCCCAGAAGCGACTCTTCTTCGGCCGACTCATAAAGGGGTCAGTGAATCACTGTTGCTCTGGCCCCTCCCTCGGGACCACTTTGCCTTGGGAGACCCTATCAGGAGCTATCGGCTATCGCCCTCGACAACACAGCTCCCAGGGTCACTGAAGCACACAAACGCCTCCACCACATGGCCATTAAGGTGATGGCCCTCGGGTGATAGCCCCGGTAAGGTGGCTATTCATTGGAGGGTTAGACCCAGAAGAGACCCCGAGGTACACCAAGAACACGCTGGAGAGGTTATGCATTATTTGTACTTGTAGTACATACTGCCCTTATAAAGTAGGTACTGTTGCATGCAGTATGTATTCAATTGGGACACACTACTTCCTCATAAAATGGCACCTTGAACCATTACCCTCTCTGCAGAATGTGACTGTATTCAGTACATCCTGGTATATTTGGCATACTGCATTTGACACACTATGTTTTGGGACACTTGTAATCTTTTTCTGGCATATTAAATAGTACGGTAATGTAGGTATTGGAAGACATAGTATATATCATATATAAGTATGTTGCGATGCTGTTGTTAGCGTAGACTGTTAATCTTAGATTTATGCCCAGACTGTAACGTATTGATCTTGAAGTTATTTACTATTTTAACAGGAAAGTGTTTTTTGGTTCTCAGCGAGCAGGTCTTGTCCTCACGTAAGAATCACAAACTATAACCTAATCCTCCTTAGGCTTGGGAGAACTGACAACCAGTATTTAGAGGGAGTTGCAGATGAGGGGTTTTGTATTGACAATAGTCATAGTTGATAGAAACCTCAAATCCCAGCCATCATGTGGGAACCTGCTCCCACCATGTTTCTGCTCTGAGATGAAGAAACGATTGTAGTCTTCTCAAAGTAGGCCAACAGTCTTCATCCGTAGAGAATCAAAACAGCATGACTGTTATATTGTGACCAGTTCTTTTTTTCTTTTTCTTTTTTACAACACAAGAGCGATTTATAATCCTGCCTCTCGTATGTACAAACAAACAACATAAAACATGCAGCACATTCACAGCCGCCGAGTTATTTTAAGCAGCAGCTCAACACCTTCACAATTCTCTCAAGAGATGCACGTCCAGCTGGCCCTCGCTGAGCTCACACACAAATAGTTTATTTTCCTTCCTTAAAGTTTGTTCAGCTTCCCCCTCGCTGCGTAGGGCTGCATACTGAACTGGCAGGAATGCGAATGCACTGCAGCTGAAGAGCCGTCAGACTTGTGGCGACAAGCACGCAGTCGATTGCATCACATCCGAGTGAGTTATCTGAGTGAGTCTGAGGGTGTGTTCGTGTGTGTTCGTGAGTCTTTTTTTTCTTCTTTTTTTTTTTTCTTTTTTTTCTTTTCCGTCCTTTTAACATGTTAAGTCAGATCAGGAAGTGTGATGCTGTGACAGTAGAGAAGGAAGTGGACACACAATGGCACTATGTTTGCTTCTGGGACTGGTAGCATGAGAGGGCCCCGGATGAAGACCCCTCTGCCGCTGCTGCTGCTGCTGCTGCTGACCACTCTGACTGGAACAGGTAGGACTCGAAGATTAGTTTCTTTACCCTCCCAACTCACCTCCGCTTTCCTGTCTCCTCCTTGCTTTCTCTTTTTGCGCTTTTAGTTTCTGACTTTGTGACCGTGAGTGGAACTTCTTGACAGGGCGGATGGATTAAATAGCAAGGTTTAAGGATTAAGTTAGAGTTTAAAGCACTTTTTGTGAAAACTATGCCACGTGTAGCAACTTAATCCCGCCTGTATTTCAAATTAAACAATTTGAAGTTTTTAAAGCCAAGATCAGCCGAAGAATTATATTTGTACGATATACACTGTAGTCTTAGTATTTTAAAAGCTGATCTTTTGCATTCCTCTTTGGTTTAAAGCAAAGAGGAACTTTTTTCTCACAAAAAGGAAATCGTTTACATCGTTACAAAGCTCTTTCGGGAACTAATTGCTCAACAAGTTGCATATCTCAACCTACTCTGTGCTGTCAGTAGGTGCATTTTGCAACAGTTTTGATCTCTGTAGCAACGGCTTGAAAACGTGCTCACAGAAGTCCTCAGTTCCTGTGTGAGCCGATGTTGTTTTAGAAACTAAGCAGATGAAATCCCTGCAGTAGTACCTGTCCTCAATCACTTTGTGTTTCACTTTCAATATAAACGCTGCACATGTTTTTTTCTTTAATGACTGTACCATAAAGTAATGAGAGGCTTTGAATTGCAGTGATATGCCAAGATGACTACGATGGTGAAGACACAGAATCTGAAACACCTGAAGAGGAACCAATTCTTGAAGAGACCGTCGATGGTGTTGATACAGGTGAGACGAGAATTAATAAATTCAAGAAATAATAATGCACTATGTGGCCAAAAAGTATGTGGACACTGTGGGGCTAGACCTCTTAGTCACATTTTATTCCCTTTTAATAAGATAAAATATCTTGTTTCAGAGACACTTAGTCAAGAGAGCAGCATAAAAAACACTGTTGCAACAATAACTATAATATCAAACAGGACAAGACAACATTTTAAATGCTGTAAAAGTGAAACATGTTCCAGTTATGATGCTTAAACAGCTATGTGGATCCAAAAATAACAATAAATTCCCACGTTTTGAAACCGACTTGAATCCAGCAATGGTAGTTAGTAGTTTTGACATTTACTTTCTTTTAAAAAAAATAGAAAATAAACTTTTTTATAGTTTAGCTATAGAAGGGAAACACACACAGAAAAAAAAAAAAAAAAAAAGAGAGAGAGAGAGAGAGAGAGAGAGAGAGAGAGAGAGAGAGAGAGAGAGAGAGAGAGAGAGAGAGAGAGAGAGAGAGAGAGAGAGAGGTTTGACATGTAACAAAGGTCCCTAGTTGTTTCCATATTTTAAAGCTTTGGTTGTTTTTGTTTTTTTTGTAAACCAACTTTGAGAACGGCACCGGCCGTATTGGTTTTGATTTTACAGGTAAGGAGGATGCTACAGCATACAACGATATTATAGACCATAGTCTGATCACAACTTTGTGACGACAGTTTGGGGAAACATGGCAATGCCTCCCAATGCACAAAGCCAGGACTATAATGGAAACGTTTTCAGAAAGAGCTGAAACCAGAATTCGGTTTGATTCTTAGTTTTGTTGACGTATTCTGTGATCAGACATTTACAGATGTAAATCAAGAAACTTTTTAAAGTTAGTTTTTTTTTCTGGGTAAAATACCTTATTGACACTGATGTACTTTTGTTCAATGAAATTTTTTTTTTTTAAAATACCTACCATGGGAACATTCACTCTTTAAGCCTTGTGTGTGGTATCACAAGCCACAACCTGTGAAGGGGCTACAGTCAGTGGACTGAGTGGTGGTTGGTGAGGAGACATTGGTTTCCTTTTTTCTATCAGATACAGATAGGAGTACATCTTTTTTTTTATGACATGCACTGATAGAAACACAGATGGTAGTTTTGTGTTGAACCCCTGTTTTATTTTATAAGACTTTTGAGTTTTGTACTTCTGTTTCACTTAAAAGCTCCTCATTCTGGTCAAAACATGTTGTTGATGCATTTGAACCTACCTGGTCTTGCCTGCGCAAAACAACTGTAAAGGCTTTCTACAAGTTCTAACTTGTTGTAAACTTTTTTTTTTTTTTTTTTTTTTTTTTAAGAGGAGTGGAAGCTCTAACAGCATATCACTGTAACCAAAAAAAAATGTCCCCTTGCGGGATTAATAAAGTATTTATCCATCTATCTATCTATCTAACAGCCTGTGGTTTTGGAATGAGACGTCAAACAATCAGATAATGCTCAAGTGTCCACTTACTTTTGGCTATGTGTAATGAATCTTCAAAATTTATGTGAATTACTCGTTGAGAATGCTGTCATCATGATCACGTGCCTCTCTCTCTCTGTTTGTAAAAACAGACCCATTTGTTTCTGGTGTCACTTCAGTACAGCACTACTACCTCACAGAGGACAGTAAGTCCACCACAGCTTTTAATCTACATGGTGTTGCTTTTGCTGAAAAACCTCCATCTACCCTCAGAAAGAAATGATTCATCGTTCAGTCGTTCTGAATGTAACAACAGAACGCAATTTCATGTCACTGCCTGGCACAATGTAGTGGAGAGAAGAGAGAAACGTCAGTACTCACCGTCATGTTTCAGTAAAATCATCTAATCTTTCCTCTGCGGTCGCTTCCAGTTCAAAGTACCCATGATCCTGGCTCAGGAGTGACCTCCACTGATTATGGTATGTCAGGGTAATTTACTACTTGTATCATTAGATTAAATGTCAGGACAATGAGATCAACCCAGCAGCAGCACACATTTGTGACAGAAGTAACCGATCTAAAGACAGACGACCGTTGCCTTGCTTCCGCAGAGATTTTCAGTCCAACAGTGGACGGCAATTTTACTGGTCCTACCGCGGAGCCAGTGGAGGAGGAATTGAATCCCATCATCATCCTGATCCCTGTGGTGCTCGTGGTCATTATCATCAGCATGATAGTTTGCTGTATTTTCATCAACCGCAGGTGGAACCAAAAAGCGAGGAATCAAGGTATGTCCATCACGAGGGGGAACACTTTCATGGGGTCTGAATGTATTTTTGTTTGTCACATCAAAAGCATGGGAAGAGATCTGTGTATTATACTTTCAAACATCAAATTTCCTGCTAAGTCAAAAACATTTTTAGATTATGTCAGCATTTGAAAAATAACACAAAAATTTTCTGGGGAACTGACGGTAAATCTTTCCTCATTCTTGTTTCCTGTATTGAATTAATATTGTTGAAAATAACTCAGCTACTTATCAAAATTTTCTATTAATAAAACTCATGAATACGATTTATCTCAAGAAAGATGACTGAGCCGTGTTCTCTTCTCATAGAGCTGAGAAAAGAGGATCCCTATTTGGATGGGTCCAGTACAGAGAAGGTGCCAATGTAAGTATTGAGAATTTTACAGCTGCTAATTTGAAAGACTGTTGGTAACAGCGGAAAATTATACATTTGAAAGAAACATTCAGTAGCCCATCTTATTGTCAAATACTTATAGAGAGAGATGATACTTTTCCTGTTTGAAAAACATGACCTTTGTGCAAAAGAGGTGCATCCTAATGTGAGAGCTATGTTGAAGTAATATAGGGTTAACACAAGCGTATCTGTCTTCACTGCTACTTAGAACATCAACAAAATCTCAAACATTATATCTTCATACATTGAGTTCACCAAATTAATTTTGCCTTGAAATACAAGGCAAACAAATTCTTCTTATCTCGCTATGTGTGTCGGTGCACGGAAATGCGGGGAGCCAAAAAGCACTTCAAATAAAGGTTGAAGACCGGCGTTGGCCTCAAAGTCTTAATAATGGAAGCAATTGTGAAACTGTGAAAACAGAATTGGACAAAACACAATAAATTCAATGAGATTTCAATTCAGTGAAAAGGAGATGAACAAGAGTTTGATCTGAAACAATGGTGGACGTAACAATGGTCGTTAAACTGGAACTGCCATGGAGCTCTGCCAGTAGCGGTTGCTAGTAGCAACAGACGGTTCAACCGAAACCAACTGCTGGTGTCAGAAACATTGAAACATTGATCCTCAACATTTCAGTCCTGGTTTCTATATGAGTGAAACCAAAGGAATTAATGCTCAGAGTTTAACAGTCTGGAGTCTTGGGCTGCATCCAAAATTCTATATTACATTTTTGTGTGTGTGTGTGCAATGGAGAAAAACTGTAAGACAGCATTTGCAGTTTTGCACCCAATTTGTAAAACTGCAAATATTCAAATATTGCAGTACTTTCGTCAGTGGGCCATATGCTCAAACACCACTGTGTTACCTCCTTTTGCAATTGAAAGTGAGCCCAACAGACATTTATTTCAATAATAATCTTCGAGATTGCCACTTTAACCTGTTTTTTGTGTCTAATTTGATGTCAAAACACTTTGTACCTTCCAGGCCCATGTTTGAAGAGGACGTGCCCTCTGTGCTGGAGCTAGAAATGGAAGAGTTTGACCAATGGATGCAAAAAGATGGTAGGTATCTCTAAATAAAGCATGTAAGACATTAAATTATAAAAAATCTTTTAAAGAAAAAACAAGAGTGGTCATGTTTTCTGCAGAAAAGGATCTATTGAGGAACATTATAAATATTAATTATTACCCATGTCTTGAAGTTGGATTACACACTCCCGATGTGGTTATGTCTGCATGTCAATGACACTAGACATTCACTGTTAATGTTATTTACTTTTTTCTTGAAATGTATTTGTTTACACTTTTACCTTAAAAAAGAAATTATTGTTTTTATGGATTTCCTTTTCCTGGTAAATGTGTATTGGGAGGTGGTGGTAGGACTCTGTTATTACTCTGTAGCCTAGTTATTGTTGTTAAGATCTTCTCCATTGTATCATTTGTTCTAATTGGACTACATGACATCTTTTGTGTCTGATTGTCTGCTCTGAGATGAGAGCTAGAAAAAAAGAATCAAAAAGGGTCGAATGGATCCATTTCTTACAGGAAGATTAGTTGGCGGAGTTCATCCAGCAGAGGTCACTGTTGCTCTAATTGTTGGTGTCAGTTTATCACTAAGTCATTTAATGTCAACAGAGTATTTTAAAGTGTGAGGGTTTAGTGACTATTTGAGTAATCTCATGTGTATGTTCATTGTTTTGTTTGTTCTAGTTGAACTTGCAGAGGATTCTATACATGCATGAATATATTTGTGGTGAGTACAATTTTCACTTAATTTAGTTTATGAACACACAGATTTTATTCAGTTTCTTGTCATCATGATCAATAAGCATGTTCTCATCATCAACCTGTGAAATGATCTCTAAATTATCACCTTTAGTCATAATTGGCCTTAAAATGTGTGACGCCTTTAATTTCTCAACTCTAAAATATTGTTTTTAGATATCAAAACAAATGTAAATGCATAAAATAGAGTGCATACATATATATATTAGCTTTGTTAATATTTTCTTTTCTGTAAACCTTGAGAGGTCATTTGGTAATGTTGATGACTAGTCAGTAGCAATGTATCACAGCATGAGCAATTATTTATTGAGCAACGTTCCTGCAGGTGTGAATACAACCTGCTTCTTTATTATGAATACACTCAAAACAATCATGCAAATATCTGTCTTACACAATATTGCAACACAATACAGATTAACAGTCGACTTGGGCTGTTTCCAAAATGTTTGCTATTTCCTGGCAGCCTGTGTTTGTTGTGATGCACCAGCTGGTTTCAGAATAGCCAAAGTGAACTGTGACCCTTTCGTCAGTGCACACTGGTACCGTTTGAACACCTGCTAGTCATTACGCCAGGCATGTACTGAAGTGTGGCGCAACTTAACCCCGGGATAGTCTCCTTACTGGAAGCGCTGGAAAGGCGGGGTCAAGGTCCACTTCAGTGTAAAAGATGTTGACTAACTCATTTACGCACAGCTTTTTTTCTCAGGATTCTATTTCTAAAGCTGCGCAAGAGTTCGAGGGTACTTTCATTCAATGCGGAGGCCCTCCGTACACATTAGGTTACACAAGAGATGTCAGAACAAAAGTAGATGGGATGTTACTACTGCTGTGGTTCCACACTGCAGCAGCTCTGCCCTCTTTGTCAGGGCTGTTTAAAGAAACAAAAAAATTCTTCAAACCAAATTAACAAAATAGCTCTAATTAAGTCAAAGGTCAGGAAAAAAAAACACACTCTAAATTGACTAAATGACTGAACTCCATCATAGCTCCTGACTCAGGCCACCAGAGTTGATATATTATTTATCTCTCTGATCCTGACATCGTCACCTCTCTCTCTCTCCTAATATCTGCAGGTCAACAAAGGACGCTTTCCAGGCATGCAAGAACACTCAGTCAACAATGCGTCGATGACAACTTGGATGTTCTGACCTTTTCTACAATAATCCAGAAACATCTGAGACCATAGTAACTAATGCGACTGTCAGGGAACAACATCCCAACACTTAAAGGACACTAGCAAACATTATTTTCATTTTTAAAGAAAACATGAATTCATAAAACAACATTGTCACAACTTATTCTCCCTTAAAAGTATTCAATGGGCAACAATTGGACTTAAACTTGTTAAAAAGAGTGTCTCTTTGATCACTGTGGTGCCTTTCATGTGTTGCTGCATTGCATTACATTACATTTATTACACTTTTATCCAAAGCTACTGACAATAAGTGCATTCAACCTTATGGGTATAACTCCAAAAGGGGCAAGAATCAAGCTATTACATTTACCGAACATGCTGAACTACTTCAAGTGCTACATTTAGAGACAATGAGAGACAGAGAGCGATTGTTTTGTATTTCATGGGCCAAGGTGTAGTCTGAACAAAAGAGTTTGCACGGTACTTTCTGCCAAAACCAATCCAACAGGGTGAGAAGTAATTAGATTGAACTTTACAAAAATCCCTGTGCTTCCCTTTTCTGCAGATTCATGCTGTTAAAAGAGTATGTGGTCACCACAGATATGACTGCTCATAGTTTCTGCTGATGGCTTCTCTTCAGCTCAAAGCCTCTTTGTTGTATTACACTGTGTGACTCCCTCCAGCTGCAGGTTTTAATGGGGAAATATCCTGTTGAAGATTGCAGGCATGCATGACAGAGAAGGCGGCCACTCCTTTTCATGCCTGTGCAGAGCTGGTTAGGACTTATAGAGAAAGTGTTTTTCATGAAATCTCTAAGTGTGAAAGCGGTGGCACTCATCTCCGAGGTCTTTTGATAAATTATTACCCGTTGCTGAAGCAGCTTTTCAAAAAGCTGCTACTGATAAGATTTTCATCTCACCGTACAGTAGATAATAACTCTCTGACTGAATACATTATGTCTACAGATGCTGTTATGTTTCCGGGCTGGGCTTAAAAGTGTTGAATCTAAGCAGTCATGACACATGAGAGTGCCCCTTTCTCAGCGTGTCAGTCAGTATTTTGCATTATCTTGCACTATAAATATGAGAATACAGGATACTAAAAGATGTTATTTTCAAGGAATACCTTTTGTAAATATTTCATATGAGGCTGTTGTCTTGTCGTTTTTGCTGATGAAGCTTTGAACAAAATTTCATTAAATAAAATCTCTTGATAAAATCACGATGCCTGTGTGGCTCATCGGATGGAAATGTTACTTTGCTTTTCAAATATCTCTACAACTATTGGATCGAGTACCATCAAGTTTAGTAAAGACATTCATGGTTCCCAGAGGATGAACCCCACTGACATTGGAGGCCCCCCGACTTTTCATCTGGCATCTCCAGGAGGTTGACATTTGTGGTTTTGAGTTAAATGCCTCGACAGCTATTGGATGGATTGACACGATCTTAGATACACACATTCATCTCCCCTTCAGAATGAATTGTAATATAAAAGTTGTACAATGTGAAAGTTTGGTGATCTCCATCTCAATGTTTTACTTTGCTTTATAAGCAAATAACTGCAGAATTAAGCTTGAGCTTTACTTTCTGCTAATTAGCATTGCTTGCAGGCGAAGATGAAGAACATGCTCAACATTTCACCTGCTAAACATCCACATCTTCCTATTGTTATTGTGAGCATGTTAGCATGTTGACGTTTTAACTGCTAGCAGCGTTTTAGACACTTTAAGCTGTTAGCAGTCTTGTCGTATATGTGTATATAAAATAAATAAGATTAATGGCATATTCCATCCAGGCACACATGATAGTTGCTTCCCGTTTTCAACCACATTAAAGACAAAATGGCAGGTTTAAAGTGCCTCACATCTGTCCCAGATGTGTTTCTGTCACAGTACCGCTCTCTACTGCTATAAATCCACTGATGAGCTCTGTATGTGTGACGAAATTCAAACCAGTGGAAGGTCTGAGGGGGTAAAGGCAGACAATCCATGCAAACCAATGAATACAAATGAGAAATGAGTCTCACTCCATTCTCTCTCTCTCTCTCTCTCTCTCTCTCTCTCTCTCTCTCTCTCTCTCTCTCTCTCTCTCTCGTTTTATGAGATTTCCAGACAATAGTTCTGTCTCCCACCTCACAGTGTCTGCATTGTCACTGCTGTCTAGCTGCTCAGACGCTGCTGAATAAATGTTGGCATTTTCATAATCATCAAGTAACGCATATAAGGAAATACTGAGTTACTGTTTACACAGGTACATCGAGCCTGTTGCCTTTTGTCTGGAGGTAATTTAAGTTTGGAGCGTCATAGCTAAAGGCTTGTCAAGTCATGTTTTTGTCAAATTTGAGAAAAATGCACACCGTCGTACATTCTTCTATCTTTTCCCACCTTGATTGTTGCAACAGCCTCTTCTCCTAAAAGAACTATTGACAGGCTACAGACCTCAGCTGCCAAGGCTTTTCATCAGAACCGTGTGATCACATTACACCTGTCATTCCCTCTTTATACTGGCTCCCAGAAATTGATTTCATGATGTTATTAATCATATTTAAAGAGCCACTCCAGTGAGTTCACTAGTCGTGTGTAGTGCTACTACTCAGCCTGTGAAAACAGTTTGATTCTGTGGCTTTGGAGGAGCTCTGTTAAAAGTACTCATTTTGACGTCACCCATCACTTGACTTCAGCTTGGAGACGGAAATCTTGTAACCTTTGATTTTGAAAGACGACGTGGGTGTTTACCTGCTTTTAGGGCCACTCAAGGTGTTCTCCTTTGGTTTATTTCTGACCTTTTATGGTGCATAGCTTGAGATCTTCGGGCAGAGGTCTTTTGTTTGTTCCAGACTTAAAACAAGTATTTGCAGTTGAAACCCAGAGGCTGTGAAATGACCTGGCTGAACGAGAAAAACACACTTTTATTTGAGAGTTTATCCTAATTTTACTTGAGGTTTCCTTACTTCTGTTATGTTTGTATGGAGGATTTGTTTTGTAGTATTTCATTCTGGGTGTGTTATTGTTTTTTTGTCCTTTAAATTCATACTTTTATCAGCACATTTAGCTTGAAACACTTAAAATTAACTGGAGAGGTTATTGTTCAAGAAAAGATCCCCTGGCTTCAGCTTCTGAAATATGATATATTTGTTTCATGATAGTATAGCGTACCTATGTCTCTTTTATTAATCAAACAATTGGTCACTTAATTGAAAAAATAATCTACAGATTAACTGATAAAGAAGTGCTCATTATTTTTACTACACAAATACTCATACTCAGCTCATGAATACAATATTACCTTATAGATAAAGTACAGTAAATCTACACTTCTACCTTTAAATGCTCTTCAGCGACGTGGGGAAGGTTTTTTTTTAAGTGCACAGGCAGCGTGACTTTCAAACAGCATTGTTCCCACTGTGCCAGATTCTGGCCTGACTGGTTTTATAGGCAAATAAAACAGCAATGCCTCTTACCAAATATGACTGTGGCAAACAATACGCACATAGTCTCACACCAGGTACGATATATCTTTCCTGGTGTATGTGAGGAAGGCTATGTTTATAACTTTGATTAAAGTCATGTCTTGAACAGTGAACAGAAATGTGATGTAATCCCCCAGAAGGGAACGTTCATAACATCATATTTTCAGTGACCCGTCGCTCTGAATTTACTAAGCTTTTGTAGACTGAATCGCACTCTACCCAGCAGGCACTGTGGCTGCCTGTCACACTCTATCAGTTCCATTTCACAGCCATGTTTGTTTGCTCTCAAGAGCTGTGATGTTACAGAGCATCGTCCGTCTGTCGCAATCATCGCATTCAGTCATTCTTGGGCAATCTTTGAGTGGAAAACACAGAGTACACCAGGGAATGTGTGTGTGTGTGTGTTTGTGTGTGTGTGTGTGTGTGTGTGTGTGTGTGTGTGTGTGTGTGTGAGTGAGTAAGAGAGAGAGCGAGAGAGTGTGTTTGTGTCATTATAGGGGACTTACTTCACAATAGTTTTGAGTTTGGTCCTTTGTAGAGTCGTGATGAGCAGTTTAAAGCGTGTGAAACTTTCCTCTGCCTCTTATGAAAGACTGCTTCTTGCACCATTTGGAAAACATTTGATAAGACACACCAACCAGAGCTGAAGCTGAGGACACTGGGGTCATGTCCTCTTTACTGTTTTCCCGGGAAATTTGGGAATCTGAGGCACATACTTGACATTATGGGACTTTTAAATGGTGAGGCCAACTTTGTTTTAGAGTTGGACATGCACAAAAAAAGAGAATAATTAATAATAATTCAGACATTTTCCTTACAAGAATGTCATTTTTTTTAGGAGGGGAAAAGCTCTTAGAAAACTGCTTTAAGACCACTGGTTGCCAGTCTGGGGGTCGGGTACCCTCAGACTGCAGCCCTGACATAAACACAGACAACACGCAAGATTAGCGAGTATATTTTAGTGTTTCGTTTCACTGACAAAAGGCCCTAAACGGCACATAGAGAAAATCTCAGGCTTAAAGTTCAGATTTTTCGGAGGAGTCCACTTTCAGGAGCAATTTCCATAAAAACAAAGCTAGAGAGTATTTAGTGACGAAGTGAGGATTTTTACAGTCCTTCTTTGTATCCCAAGGTCTGTGTTTTAGTCTTCATTGACTAGATGCCAGTCTCAATTCCACACTTCTCAGGATCACATGTTTGGTGCTTAGTGATATCTCAGGGTTTCAGACTCTCCCTGGAGGATCCAGATACAGGGCATGAAAATGACCGTGAGCCAAAGTTAACCATGACTGGCACCACAGGGCTAACCTAAGCAGCAGCAGCAGCAGCAGCAGTAGTCTAATCCATCATAACTTTAAATGTGGCTCAACAAAAAATTAAGTCTACGTTTTCAAGCAGCGTGATTTCTGACACCATACAAATTTGGATCCCCCTCCCATATAAAAATGATTTATTCTCTTCGACTTTTCTTCAGATACAACTATTTGTGAAACCATCAAGGCACCACCAGCGAGTAGCCTACTATTGACATGGAAGTGAGGTTTTGAGCACAATTTAAGTAATCCACCTTTCAAGGTATCAATCTTGTATTTTTTTGCTGTTCAATCCCAATGAATATGTGTTTCCTTACAATGAAGTCATGGTGGCTTAATAGAGAATTTGCATCTGTTTGTGAAGCTATTGCATCTGGTCTGTTTTATTCTATAAAAATACATATGGGCTTTGAAGTCATTAAGAATTTGAACCACAAAATATAATCAGTGGTCTAGATAACACTGGTTAAAGTTGCACTAATTGGCATATCAAAATACATTTCACAAACAGATACACAAATCCTCTTGGAAATTATTTTGGATTGAATTAACTGAAGGTAATAACTGGAATAACAAAGGGGTCATTAACATATAAATTCTGCATCTACAACAATGCTTGAGAAACACATTACAAATCCTGCTTGACATGTTTACCCTCACTAATGTTTTTATTCATGTCCATCAATGAACTTTTAACTCCTTACTGTCCAAAAAGGCCTCACAGATCTGCTGGCTTAGTCCTGCGAGCTGTTCAAGAGTCCAGGTTAATTTCAAAGGCTTATCAAGCGTTTGCTGCACTGCTGTGGAACAGTCTTCCAGTTAGTATTCGATCTGCTTACACTGATTTTGCTTTTAAATCCGGTCTTAAGACACATTTTTACAGACTTTCCTTTTTGTCTGAAAACTAGCCTTAAAGTTTACATAATACAGCTCTGTTGTGCAATTTTAAGTTTCACTTGTTTGAGCTTTTGAGTGATTTATTTATAAAAAAAATGTATACAGTCTTTTAACTGTGTGCTTGTATTTTGCTGCTCTAGAGATTTTTTTTTTCTTCTTTTCATGCTGTTTATGGAAATCACTTTGTGATATACAAATACTTTAAAAAAAAGTATTGTTATTGTTATTAATTCAGTGTGGCTGTGGCGTAACACGGCTGTAAATCTCCGCATTCACTTGCATGGAAATTCTGCATGAAAAGAGCATAAAAAAAACACTCAACTTTGGGCCCATAGTGACTCGCCATACTTTAATGTAGAAATAATATTAAGTTTGAAATGTTAACAAAACTCTGGACTTTATTTGTCCAAATGGGCATTTTAATAGCACTGTTTTCATGTCATCATTCTTCAAGTTTCAGGAACATTTTGGGACCGTTTTAGATTTTATAATGGGTGTGTATTGCACGAAATGTTCAGACCTAGATTGGTGAGGTCACCGCTACAATGGAGAGGAGCTTGAAAAATATTCTGTCATTTTTCCAAACAACTTGCCTTCATTCCCACAATTTCCTTTCTTCATACACCATTTGTGAATCAAGACGTAAGAAATCTTGTGATGGTCGTAGACATGAGTCAATGGAATCCAACAGACTTACGGTCTTATGGTGATCTTCTTCATATGCATGCCTCTGCTAACTGTCTTCGTATGGTGGACACAGCTTACCATGCTTCACTGCGGTTCATTACCAATTGTAAAGCTCTGACTCACCACTGTGAGTTATACTCTCGGGTAGGATGGCCTGCTTTGGCCACCCTTAGGCTCTGTCATTGGTACACCTTCATTTATGAGGCAATCCTTGGTCTGCTCCCAAACTACCTGTGTGTTTTCATCATGCAGAAAAGTATCGGACAATACTCTTTGCGTTCTCGGGACTTCCTTATGCTCACTGTCCCAAATGTCAGAACGGAAATGGGAAAGAGGGCTTTTGTGTACTCTGCACCCTCATCATGGAACATGTTGCAGAATGATTTAAAACTCAAAGAACTGATGCCATTTACTGCTTTTTAAATATAAAATGAAAGAAATAGAGGCAGGTTCCCAGAAATGTAAATGTTTGTTAAATTAACTCAGTTATGTCACTGTCTTTTAACTTTTAGTTTCTTTTAACTTGTCTTGTTCTGTGTTTTTTCTGTCTGTAACTATGTGTTTCTTATGCTGCTGCCTGTCTTGGCCAGGTCTTCCTCGAAAAAGAGATTTTTAATCTCAATGGGACTTATCTGGTTAAATAAAGGTTTAATAATAAATTAAAAAAAAGACTTACACATTTGCTTCTGTGAGCCTGAAAGCAACATGAACTCCAACCAACTGCTCCATTAGACTCAACGCTAACTCTGACCACAAATTTCTCAAAGAAAGCAGACGGTACTAGTTTTCTAACCTGCTCTGAAGCTCACATTTTTAAACACCACAAACATATAAACTACATCACCGCGTTGGGCAGAGTCTTATCTCTCTAATGATGTCAATATATTGTCAATTGGACTCATGGATTTTGTATAAGAAGCCGGGGTTTGACGAGTAGTTTTGTTGAAAATCACTGTCTACTCTAACCTTCCTTAATTAGTCTGCCTCTCTGACCAGGTGCTCTAATCACTATGGCAACCAGTAACACACGCACGCACGCAAGGATGCATGAAGTGGGTGTGTGCGTGTCACCTCAAATACAGAGATGAGAGGAGTGACAGCTTTACATTCTTAAGTGCCCTCATGGTTACATTTTAAACTCCACAAACATAAACAGTATATCAACGCGTTCGGAAAGAGTCTTTCCTTTCTGTTGATTTTAACATTTTGGTGATTTGACTCATGTTTTTTGCCTTGGAAGCAGGGGTTTTGACAAGTGGTTTTGTAGAAAATCCGCTCTCAAGTTCAAGACTGTCCATCACAAATACAGAAATGACAGGAGCTATCGCTCTCGTCCAAGAGTATGAATCTCGAATACTGAAATGATAGAAGCGATATCTCAAAATAAATATATACATCTTACTACTGGTAATGTTAGCGTATATATATTGCAATGTCTTACGGCAGTAGCAGCCACAATGTCATCATTTCTTGCAAATGTTCCAGTATTAGCATTATTATTTATTTTATTAATTGAAAATAGAGAATAATACATGTGTGTGTTTGTTTATTTAATTTATATTTAATATATTAAATGTTCCCTTTTTATCAAAGATTAGGTTTGTTATCATTAATATGTCATATATGTAATTACACTTTTACTTGAATGTATATTTAAGTTGCTGTATCATTATTATATTGATAATTAACCTTTTTTCAAGTATATTTGCGGGTATCTGAAAGCTTAACCGTATTATTATTATTTGATTTGTTATTGTTTTTTTCTTTCTTTTTATGCTGTTTATGTAAATCCCTTTGTGCGATACAAATACTTTTTTAATTATTGTTATTAATATTATCATATGTATATAATATTAATTGTAGCAAAAAAAGAAATAGAGAATCATACATGTGTGTGTTTGTTTATTTACTTTATATTTATCAGAGGTTAGGTTTGATATAATTAATATGTCATATATGTCATTACACCTTTACTTGAATGTAAATTTAAGTTGCTGTATTTATAATTAACCTCTTTTCAAACACATTTGCGGGTATCTGAAAGCTTCACCGTATTATTTATTTATTTTAAATTTATTGTTTTTACACACGAATTGAATTGTTTATGTATCTCTCAACTCAACAAATCGCCCCCCCCCCTAAAAATACCTCACTCGTACGTTCCCCTTCGCACGGATGTCGCTCAGGGAATAAGTAGATCGTTACATCACATTCAAGCGCCCACGACCAAACAAAACCGTGTCGTCATCACGCCGCGACAGCCATTCGCTCCAGTCGGTGGAGAGTCGGGAGACGAACAAACCTGGCGGTTGTCGAAGAGCCCGTGAGCGGCTAAATCACTCGCAACCGACACGCTGTTTTGGTCTGAGTGGACCTCTTGCAATGGTCGGACGCCTTCACGCGTCGCCCAGGGAATCAACAGAGCCGACGGGTCGACCCGCAGCCAGTTTTGACACGGCAGCTAACGTCAGCGGTGTTTCACGAGCCAGCTAACGTTACACGAACTTGGTCCTGTGGAGGCTAGTTAGCTCCCCCGGCTAACGCGCTAGCTCCTGTTAGTCGGGCAACACTTTGACGTTGCTGTCGCTGGAAACCGGGACACGGAAGAAGGAGCGTCTCCGCCTCACCGGGGCCCCCGTGGCTTTAGCTTCACCGAGCCCCCGCAAAAGGGATATTATTTCTGTTTTGGATACACCACCAAAAGGAGTATCACCGGAGAGGCCTGCTGTCTTTTGTTCGCCTCCACACTTCTGAGGTAAACACGGTGTGTATAATTACAACGTGCAGGGTCACAATACATACTAATAACGTGGACACGGAGCAGTGGGCCCCGAGCTTTGGCCCCCTAACGAAGGGCTCCGTCGTTAGCCGGGTTAGCTCATCGTCTTCACGCACTCCTGTTGATGTGGAGCTCGTTGGCGACTTGAGAGGGAGAGAGAAGTTATCAGTGTCAGATCCAGCTCGCCTCCGTGTGCCGTAATGTTTCCACCGTTCATTTAAATAAATCAGACCCGAGTTTGGTGCTTGTCTTTTGGCTCACTCTGTCGCTAAAACTTTTTTGGGGCTTTTGAACGAGCTGCACAAACTTGAGTCAGAAAGCTGCAAAGTGCGAGGAGGTGAACCCGCGTGCAACACGTTAAACTATCCGATGGGCACAAAGTTTAGGAGCTGAATGGTCCATTTTTCTTTATGTCCAAAACATGCTTGCAGACCACATGCGCGGTCAACTTCTCCCTTACTTGTAACATAACTTTTTTAGCTAAATCCAGATGTTCTCTCCACGGGACAATAACAGCAGTTTGTAGGTTGTTCAGAGTTTTGGGGTGCTAAAGTTTCGGATCCCCTGTAGATTGCCCTGAATTTCGCAATGCACAGGAGACTTTTGAAGAAAGCATCTTTTGAAGTAACAGTGTGTTGACTGATTGTAAGAAAGGTCCAACAATCTTTCCCCCGTCAAGTTGTCACTTTATTAGGTTGTTCCTAGACGAAACTAATCTGGTCTTTAACAACAGCCCTCAAATAAATCATACCTTCATGGAGGTTACGATATCCAGTTTTTGTTGAATTGGTTTGAAATGTTTATTGTCATTTTGGAAGCTGTAGTTTGATGACCCTTTGACCCCCACTGAGTGGTGTTTCTTATATTTAGTCTGTTCATTGAAGTAGGTGTCAAACCCCAGTATTATAGTTTTGAGTCTCATCCTGGTTTTGATGCTATTTGTGATATGGAAAATGGACCACAGAGAGACCTGGTTATTTATGTCACTGTATACGATTCTAATATTATCAAAGTGTACGAACATCTGCAGCAGTACAGCCCGGTCTTTGACTTCCTGGCATCCAGAAAATCTGTAATTTCTGTCCTGACTGAGTGAACTCAACCATCGAGGATAAACCCAGTTGGATTTCTTGCTGCATTTAACACTTTGCTCTCCAGTATAGTCTTCTGTAATGGAATACCAGAACGGCAACACAATTTATTGTCTGCTTACTGTTGTCAGACTTTTACTTTATTTCAACATGTAGACCATTCGTATGTATTTCAGTTTTTCTTGTTTTGTTGACTTACTTCAGTCAAAGATGCACCTGCACACATGACGGAGAAAGTTGAGAAACTTTGATACGGTGTTGTTTACATGCCACAGTATCCTGGTTTCTATCGGCGTAATGCAGGTAGCAAATTCAGGTTTTTTAAAACAGGGATGACATTGTATAAAGGTTCCTGATAACAAGATATATTTACATGTGTTACACATAACCGGGATGGTGCTAGCTAGACCACGCTTTCAAACTGAGTTTGACCCCATTGCTTCATGTTTACGGTTGGAGAAATCTGTGGGCGTGTATATTCACACACACTCAAGTCTGGAACTGTTCATTACACATTACCGCTAAACAATAGAATTACATAAACACCAAATAGATTTTCAGTTTCATGTATCTCCACACCCTGATCCTCTCTGGTTTTGACCATATGGTGTCTTTCTCGTGCTGTTTTCCGAGTCTTTGAGTCAGTTAAGTTTGATTTAAACATCTCTAAGATTGTGATGATTTACCACCCGTAATAGAAAGGGCATTTCACAAAAGTTGTGTTTGACTGTTGTTACGCCAAGGTCAGGAGGAGGGATGTGAAGTCGGGTCAAATGACACGCATTGACACAGTTAATACAGGTTTAACCTACTGCTTCACTGTGTTACTTTAAAAGAGGATGTAGACACTAGGCTCTTATTTCCTCTCCAGGAGAATACAGCTGCCTCTCCACCCTGCCTGCCAGTTAACTGCCTTCCCTTGACCTCTCAGGTCTGAGCATGTCCTTCATGAGACAACTAGAATAAGGCACACATCTATCTCTTGGTCATCACAGGTGATTTTCGATGCGACAGAAATGGCATATTAAAATGTGTGAGTTAACCTGATGATCGGTATGAAAGAGTTATAGCTGATACTTTTTCTGTCAGGCGTCTTGTGTTTGGATCAGTGTTTTTAAGGACAATGTCAAAGGAGAGTCATGTTGACTCAACATCCTCTGGGCAAGAAATTTAAGTATTGTTTTCTATCACAGGGATTACAAAAGTAGAGCTGCAAAGGTGCTTTTCTTTTTGCACAATATCCATGTGATGCCCAGAGCCTAACCACAGAATCCAACTGTTTACACGCAGTCAATAGACTGAATAGGTACTTTATCGTTTACTTGTCAAATTAGATCAAGAAAATGGCTTTTCCTTAAAAGATCATTTTAAACAACTTTCCGTATAAGTGTGAAAAACCATAGCATGAAGTACACATCTCTGACACAGTGTCAACATAAGAGGAACACACAAAGCCCAAAGGTAGGATTTATTTCAGTGCTGTTATATTGGTCTTTATAAGAGTTATTTGTTTTCTAGCCAGCAACGTTTGTATTTTTCCCTCTAATACTAAAAAGCTAGCTTACGTTGTTAGTTTGGTATTGTGGGTTTGACTTTGACAACCTACCATACTTCTGTTAAAATCACAATATTATCGACTACTCATCAAAATGAAAAAGTTTGGTCGTAATGTATCAGTATTGTTATTGCGGGCTATCAAACGAGTCTATCGGGATATAGACTAACTTTGTTTGTAATAGTGTGCCATGTATGCCCTTAGAGATTTTCCATTGACGACATTTTAGCCACAGTCCCCAAAAATACGTCTGTTTATTTGATTCAAAGCCAACATGGAAGAAACATTTTTTTGTGTGTAGTTCAGCTTCACCTTTTTGGCTTGAAAACACAGTATGAATTGAAATACTAAGTCTACTCATCTGCAGGGTTGTCAAGTGACCACCGCTTTGGGGAATATTTGTGGTAGTGTGAAAAATCTGGGAATTTAGAGGCACGCTTTGGAATCTATTATAAATGTGGGGACTTTTTGCTGTTGATTTTAATGTTAAATATTGATATTTGAATACTTTTTGCCCTCATGGCATGTACACTCTTGATCTGGTCATGGTCCAGTAATTGATCATTTTGCATCCCAGTGTGATGAATGGATTGGGCCGTTTAATTTTTTTTTGATTACCTGAAACGAGTCAAAATGCCCTCTGTGTGTCCCTCCGAAAGTGCATGAGCAAGGTTTGAATCTTACAGTTCGTTGCATGACTTTCTGTGGGACATACGTGTTCCTCCATCTCTCTGGTTGAGGCGATATAAAGTTGTAGTAGTAATGTGATGAAATACCTCCTTTTTTTTTCCTGGCTGTGATAGCTGCTGCGAGGCCTTGGAGAGTGAGAGATGAGGGGTATCCTCGACTTTGTTTGCGGAAAGCTTCACATTCCCACACTCCTGACTGTTGCTGTGTAACTGACCCCAGGGCCTTCCTCAAACCATTCTCATATGGACAGTGAGATTTCCTGGCTTTGAAGCTTATAATGACAAAACATGGAGGGGATATGAGTCAGATTGGTTATTAAGGATGTCAATATATGGGAAGTGTGGTATACATTCCTTCAGACAAGACTGATCTTAGTAGCTCCAGGCTGAACTTTTTATAATGCTTAAGTGAGACTAATGTTTGCTGATAATCACTCTAGGCTAATAAGATATTTCCTGTAGGCAACCACTCAACCCTCTGAATGTTAACCCAGTTATGAAACCTATCATATAATTTTGGGTTATTGAGGAAACTGCAACTGGATGTAAAATGTTTTTTTTTAGATGTGTTGCAGATGTTTTTCTCCTGCTTTGTAATGCCCAGTTTGCTTTGTACTGCGCCCCTCGCCACTGCTATCTTTACTGTAGGCCCGAAGGAGGAGACGGATTTGTCCTTTTGCTTTCGAACTCGGGAGTAAGAAGAGGTGGTGGCAGTGTAGACGTTTCAATTTCCTGCCATACATTGGGAATACCCCCAAGTCAACAAGGATGGCGAGGTCCATCTGGCCGATGGTCTTGGGTGAAGTAGAAAGGACCAGGAGGATGAGGAGCGTCTTGTGTTGAAGAGGAGTGCTTTAGGAACGCAACGAGTGCAGTCAGGTTATAATGGGCAGTCCTCTGGGTCTTTTGGGACCCAAAACACTGTTAAGTGAATGGGACATTTGGATAATTAGTGAATCAGGACATCCAGGGCATTGGGGCAATTGATGATGATAGTTTGATGAGGAGAAAGGAGAAGGCTTGAGGACTTCCTCCTTGTACTTTCACATGAGGCTTAAAAGAGAGAGAGAGAGAGAGAGTACACGCCTGTGTTACTGTGCAGGGTTAAAAAATAAAAAGGCAGTTTCATGTGGTAAAGGAATGTTTTAGCTGCAGATTTTGCATTTAGAGGAGAGACTGAGAGTTGGTAGTTTCATTTGAGTCAGTCTTGTTAAACGTGCCAATTTATTTTCATTAATTTAATTTATTCAGACGATCATGATGACCGATGATGATGATGGTGAAAAGAAAATTCAAAAAAGATGGAAAGGAGCTAGTGGAGGAAGTAAAGTGTGTGTGTGTGTGTGTGTGTGTGGACGACGTATTTAAAGAAGTTAGTGAACAAGGGAATCGAGAAGGAAATATAATATTAAGAGGAGAAGCAAAAGTATTCAAAGAGCAGGCGCTATGAAAGTCCACCGTGTGTGTGTGGGTGTGTGTGTGTGTGTGTGTGGGTGTGTGTGGGTGTGGCAGAGGTACTTGAGAGAAAGTGAAATCAAGGAAAGAGGAAATTAAAGTGTTTTTCTGTTGGGAGGTCCAAGCCACCTTGAAGAGAGAGGAATCTCCAGGAAATCTCTAAGAAACCCATTAAGTAGGACTTTAAAGCAACAATGGACAACAAATAAAAGAGGGCGGAAGTAAAGGTTAGGCTGGACGTCGGTCAGATGTTATAAATATTATGGCACACACCGTAGGCTTTGTATCTCGCTGTGAAGGAACTCCTCTTTGCTGTGTCCAAAATAACTTCTTTTGTTGACACGTTCACACTAGCTCTTAAATAGTAAACACTCTGTAGTTTACTAGTGAGCAGTAAATTAAGATTTTGGATGCTTATTAATCACCATCATCATAATTTGGTGGCGTCACTTGACTGGTTTAGATTCCTTTATAATACTACTACTTTGTCAGTTGTATTATGTACATTTTTGATGGCACACTATTGAACATACATTTCACATTTGGACGCTCAAATAGAATGGTTGATGGTAAATATAGTACACTATATAGTGGTAGTAGTCTGCTTTTTTTATTCGGGGTTGACGGACCCTGAAGTAGCTATTGCGAGCCACATGAATGTGCTAAACCTCAACTGAATCAATTTGAAGTTGTGGGAGATGTAGATACTTGCAAGTGTAACATTAGGTAGACAGTAAATATTGTTATGATATGAAGTCTCTTGTGAAATCTTTGAAATACGATTTCAGTTAGTTTGTAGTTTGCATTTAGCCATAGCCATTGCACAAAGGCCGCTGTGAGGGTAAAATATTGTAAAAATCTGGGTTTGAGGTTGAATCCTGGAGGGAAACTGATGTTGGAAAATAATATAGGGGGTGATGTTTTAAGATGTTAATAGGATACTTTTCTGCAGCATGTAACCTGTGTAAACATATTAATTGAAGTTATGCTTCAGGCAGATTTTTGACATTAATCAGGTTCTATGTAAAATGGCTAATGTCATAATAGAAGTCATCAGTGTTAAGTTCAATTTGACACCTCTTTCTGTGTAACTTAAAATCACGTTCAGACATTAATTTCCCCCGAAACTTCTCATTTATTCACTTCCCATACCCTGCTGTTATCCAGCCCCCTGGTAATGTATTCTCTTTTCACGCTGGCGAAAAAAATTAAACTACATATCCTTTAAATTCAGTCTTTTTTTTTTTTTTTTTTTTTAAATATGTTTTATTGCATGCTTTCACCGTTGAATTTCTCTCGTCTATACTGCTGTCATCAATTATGTGACGGTAGCTTCTGGTCGGCGCTTCCTTAATGTGCTTTAATGAGTTTTCAGGGTTAACTAGAGATGTAAAGACAGCTGAGCGTGGGCGTGTTCTGCAGTTGTGAATGGCCCTCTGCTCTGTATCTGTGAGGCACAAGGAGCACGTTAATAATTCAGTGCTGTGCCATGTAGCCGAGTTGGTTAATGAACACAGAGAGGAATCTCCCAGGCATATTGCTTTGATGTGGGCTATACTGTGAACGTTGTGTGACATTGTGGGGGGCGGGTTGGGGGCGGGGGCGAGGGGGGGTCGTAGATTGGGACATACCAAGTCAATAGTGGATATATTATAGTTTAAAATTATGCTGTGGCAGACTATTCTTTAGGCTCCTAAAGATGAGTTAAAATAGGAGAATGGAGGAGTGTCCCTCTTTATCCTTTCCATGGAGAGACACCTTCTTTGTCTCTTGGTGCTGAAGAAGCACATTTTTAGCAGTTTGAGTATCCTTTCACGCGTCCTGTCTACAGGGACGTGTAACGGGGCCGTGTTCTCGCAAAGAGCAGATCTTACAGCTGTATAGTTTTTGTTTGGACAAAATTCTCTCCGACTACGGTTCAAATTTGTGGTTTTGAATCGATAGTCATATCTCTGAGGCATTTATTGATCTGTACACTCCCACATTTTAAAGACTAAATTAGAAACCTGTTTTTTAAATTATTCAATAGTGATGGGGAAAAAAAACAAAACATTATTAGCGCCTGCAAAGGAGGTTATGTTTTCGGTTGGGTTTGTTTGTGTGTTTGTCAGCAAGATTACTGAAAAACTACCGGCCCAATGTTCATGAAACTTAGTGGAAAGGTGAAGCATGGGGCCGAGGAGGAACCCAGTACATTTTGGAGTGGATCCAAATCACTGGGCAGAGACGCCCTTTATTTCACCCTTACGGAAACTGCCTTGGAGGAGTTCTGTGCTCTGAGTGCCCTTCTAGATGCATATAGTTCTGTATGTCATTTGTATCGTGATACAATACATCAATATCGATTTGTGTTACAGCACATTTTCTGTAAATTCAAATCGCGAATCATTTTATGAATAAAAGACCTAAACATTTCGTCAAATGAACTAAATCCGACAAAATCAAGATACGTCATCACTTTAAACGTGCAATAACTAATTGAGGGCAGCAAGTTGTGAACACAACACCAACGTATTGTCCCCTTTTTAAGTTAATATGTCAAACATGTTGGCAAACTATGTTCTTATTTACACATCCAGCAGTTACACCGCAGGATTATAATTCATTTGGAGTTGTGTTTTCGGCCACCTGATGAATGTAAATCCGATATTCGCTCTCTCTCAGCTCTGTTTTGGTCTCGACAGACTCCTGATGGAAATATCTGTCTCTGGCAGTAAGTTGTGTACAGCTAAACAATGAGCTGAAATTCATTTAAAGCTCAGTAAAGTTGAGGGGGAACTGCAGATTTGAGTGATAATTCTCTGTAGATTGACTACAAGTCACCTCTTTCACATAGTCATTTGTTATTTGGTACACGATTGAAAAAAATATTGATTATAGCTCCTGTAAATCTAGTATTACTTCAAGCATTTTCACTCATTTGATTTACAACAGTTATTCAAAGTTGAACTCTGCCAGAGATTTTATAGTATTAATATAGTTAGAATGGTATAGTAATATCTCTTAACGGTTGACAAATTCATATTGTCTCATGCTATATATTTTGTCATATAAACTCTTAGAATACTAATCAACAGTTTAATTAGTATCGGAACTAACCATTAGTTGCAGCCCTAATGCACTCAGACTGATGACAGGTGACAACGTTAGGAAGTAGCTCCCCAACACACGGATCCGTCTCCTTGCTCTGGTGCGATTTCCTCGGAGGCTCAGACCTCTTCCATCTTGCTTAAACACAATTGCATCTCCTCACTGCCACCCACAACTCATTCCCTCTCAAATGCCAACCAGTCCTTCTCTGAGACTGCAGCAGAGGTGCTGGACGAAAACCATTTGAAAGGAGGCCTCTCCCAGCAGAGGTCCTGTTGGCATGGAAACGCCTGTCTTTGTGAATGGGGGCTTCTTTTACACGCCTGGTCAGAGGTTTCCCACTGTCTCATGGTCCAAGAGGAAGCTGTCAGACTTCTTACAGGCAGACCTTTAAAAGTGCACCAGAACTTGAGTTTTTGTCAGTTTATGGGCCGTTTGTTGTTTTATATTGCTTCTTATCTGTTGATTTATAAGATTGTGTGGTTGTGTTTCTGCAGATATTAAGCTTCGTTACCTGATTATGTGAACACTAGAGTGCTCCCACTCATCTGCTGTTCACACCAATTATACAGGGCCAATGTGGACCTAAAGTTCAGAGAAATGGATGTTCAAAAGATTGCTGGATCAAAGAGGGAGTCCTCTTTGTTTGTTCTGTTTTTGTTCAACACAAGCAGCACAAACTCGCAGGATTTTTATCTGAACTGGTTACATAGCAATGTGGGGTTGATTTTATAATCAATGTCTGTTAGAGTTGACCAATATATGAACTGATTAGTTAATTAATCAGCTCAATGAGCTTTTACCAATCACAGTTGTTTTCACAAATCTGATATTGTCTTTAATAAACACTTGAGTTTAAGAGGTCTTTTTGCATTAATTTGTGGATGGACAATCATAGATATTTGGCAGATTTCTCTCTAGGTAACAACCTACTCCATGATAAGTTAGACATTTTCACAGGATTCTGATTCAATTTGTGTTACTTGCAGGTTAAAATAGAGGAGGAAAAAGAAACGTATAAAAAAAGCTGCCATTGTTGTCATAAAAAACAACGGCACTTTGTTTTTACAATCACCTGATCATCCAAATATCAAAGTCTCCCTTTGAATAGCTACAAATTAGTAATTAGCTGGCATTTCATCGGCCCTGAAGGGATCAGCAAAGACAAACGGGAGAGGGAATACAGAGAGAAGAATGAATAGTTGATTTTCTATGTAGTCAGTCAGGTTATTTTTCTAAATTGGTACATGATTAGACTTCTTGAAGGAAAAGTGTCTGCACTCTGTGGAGCAGGACAAAGAACCACTGACCTAATTATTAATTTCTTCATTCACCTTAATCAACTAAAAAGCCAAGGTCACTGCAGCATCCCGTCCTTGTCTTTTCTTTGCCACACAGGTGTCTACAGTTGGCACGCTCTTTATCGTCTGCCTTTCATACGGTTTCTAAATTGTGATTAAGGAGTGTAGTGGCACTGTTTGGAATAGTTATAATTTCTCCCATAAATATGCATTTTATGTTTTGAATTTTGCCCAGCTTTTAATGTGGCCAAAACCAACCTAACCATCTGTGGCAATTAAGTAAAAACATTGTATGTAGTCTGTAGATTCAACACGATTAATTATTTTCTTCATGGCGCAGTTTGCCAACATAGAAAAATATGCCTCGAAATTGTCTCAGTTTGAATTTATGTAGATCACAGTTCACTGGCCCACATACCCTTTCTTCTGGATGAATTATTTACTGTTTATCAGAATTAAAGTAGGTTGAGCTGTGCTTACTGCAGCTCTGAAATGCATCTTGTGTGAATTGATCCCAATTTGACAGCTTTGAGTAGACACGAATGAATTTGGTTCTAAATTCCTCCTTCTCAACATACAGACAGTTTTGGGGGCTACATTTATTTTAAGTTGATTTTTAGAGTCTTTATTTCGTAAATTGCATTGTATCCAATTCCTCTTCAGATCAATAATCGACTGTGTTGGTGTCATAAAGTAGTTACGGCTCTATAGGAATGTGTGGCATTGTCATGGTCGGATATCCTCCCTTAGACTTGACCTGGGTGGCTTTTCCGTTGGGGACACAGGCAGCTGGCGGCTCAGTTAAAGTGCCTTTAAGTCTATTAGGGAGGATAATCCTTGAGGGAGAGTTGCAGTGAACAGAAGGAGCCGGCGAAACAGTCTGTCAATTCACTTTCCTCACTTTTGCCATCTGACTGTGTCCCGCGTACATCCCCTCTCGATGCAGCCTATCGCGCCCCAACACATGGCCACCATATGCTTTCTTCATTACTCCCTCAAAGGAAAGATGGCCTCCCTAAACAAGATGCAGAATATAGAGAAAAACAATCGGGCCTATATAACCTGAAATGTTTCGCTCCGCTTCAAACGAAGTTGCCATATAAACGATCTCTGAGGTGCATTTTTTTTTTACATTACAAGATGAAAGTTAACGGGTTTATTTCTCTGGTGTTGCGGTGTCCGTTGTTTTCTCACCGTTTATTGCTTTCTCTGCATCTTTCTTCTTCTCTAGCCTCCCACCTTCCACCTTCACTGCCCCTGGCTCAGTCGGTGTTCAGCATCACTTCAAAGAGGAAGGTCTGCGCTGCTGCAGATAACACGCTGTACCCCAAAGCACCGGCAAGCTTTTACCAGAGTCCCTTCGCAGTCCCTCGACTGACAGGTTTGGCCCCTTCTGTCTCTTGTAGGAAACCGTTTCTGCTTCTCTTGTTTCTTTGCTGCTGTTTTCAAGGGGTTTTGTTTTGTCTAGTAGCTCCCTGGCTCTTGATCTGTCGAGCCCCAGACGTAAATGTCCAATTGAATTGCATTGTTGCCTTGCAGCATTTGTGTATGCTCGCGGAACTTACTTGATGAAAGAAGGAAATAAGTTGTTGGTGTTTTTTCTAGTGTGAGTATTACAGCCTATTGCTTAGGAGGAGTCCTATATTTTCTTCTGTGAGAATTAGATCCATACGTAAATGTTTTTGTTCAATAGAACACCCAGATGTTTTAAATTTGTAACATGCCGTTTTGAACACTTTGAGTAATTATCTATCTATCTATCTATCTATCTATCTATCTATCTATCTATCTATCTATCTATCTATCTATCTATCTATCTATCTATCTATCTATCAGGATATGTGTGCCTATACTTTTTGATAAGCCACCACTTTTTGCAATTGCTTTTCTAAAATATCGCACTATTCCGCTGTATTCATTGCTTGTTTAAAAACGGTAATGTATTTTACTCGGATCAGTGATTGATTACATCTGGTCTCACCCTCTGCGTGCCTCTGTAAATGATCACATGGCAATTATAAAGATCAAATATTCCAGACAGCGAGTGAATTGTTTGCTTCACAGTAATTCAGTTTTTATTCATGAACTTGTGTTTGGCAGTTTGAAGAGCAATTACTTTTCCCTCTTTGTATTTTTGTTTGGGCCACACTCTATAAACACTAAATAATGAGTGGGACACTATTCCTTTATTAAACCGGTTTAAAAAAGACAATCTTATATTTTAACATTTTAATTTGTCAGTGCTGCGATATAAATGTTAATATCCTCTTTCAGACAATTCTGATTGGTGTAATTGAGCTGAAAAATAAAGTGTAATGGATGGACATTTTGGATGGCGGCCCTACGTTTCAAGCACTAAAGTATTTTGGTAATGGTCAAAGTCGTGGCATCTGTTGGCTTATCTGTGTTTCCATGGTAGCAGCACGTTGCTGCTCAGGTTCCTCAAGATTTCCTCTGGGATGAAACACCCCATAATCTGCTCTCTAAGAACATCTTTGTCTGCCTGTGGATTTCTGTGGCACTGACTGTCTCTACTGCAAAAAGATTAATTTACAAGCGCGTCTTCCGTATAATATGGTGTCAGATAATATTACTAAATGTATATGTAATATAAAGTACCTCCTAATTAAGAATGTAAGTCAGTAAAGTAAACTGTCCTTCGATAATAAGCTCCACTAAACTGTTGGACTAGTTGTTGGCATAAGAGGAAAAGATAATATCACACGCTGAACAAAGGATAAGTTATGTACATCTTTGTTATGTTTATTCTCTGGCAGTAGACGCATGTTGGCGTATGTCCCTCTCAATATCATGCAAATGTATCATTCATCCTTTAAATTATAGGATATAAAATCTGAATCATACGTTTTTTTTTTTTAGACCTGAAATGTGATATTTACATGCTAATTACTTGTCATTGTGGCTCAATATTTGGAAACCAGTTTAAAATGAGCTAGTTTCCACTGCAAAATCATTTGAAGTGAACCTTGCATTCATTTCGAATGACTTCATGACCGCAGACTTCACTAGGATCCTTGCTTTTCTCTCCAATGATTTGGAACTTTAGGCCACATCACATCAGCCGACTGAGTGTTGATTCGATGCAAATTAGGCACATGGCAAAAGAGCAAATCAAATTTCTTGACACTACAGATAAAAAAAAATTAAAAAAAGAACACGATTTAAGGAACATACCGACCTGGTCTGTTGAAAATTGTTGTGAATCTGTTCAGAGCAGTACGAAGGAAAGGAGAAGCGCTTTAAAAGTAAAAAAAATCTCAACTCAGCCTGCGTCTCATCCTTTTATAGTTTCCATTACAAGTTTAAGAACAATGTCTGTAAAAGCTTGACATTATTTGTCTTTGAAGTAATGACATCAATCAACTCTGAATCAACAGCCAAGCCCCCGACACGTATGATCTTACTCTTTCATTAATGCAGCCTCCTTTCATTAGTCTCTATTTTACTTTACTTTGTAACTCCTGCTTTGCATGACTGTAATGTGAGGTAGTTTGCTGCAGGGAAATCTTTTTTTTTCTTCTTTTTTTTTTTTTACTGCTGAGACACAGCTGCAAATTGTGTCATGATTGTGACGGTCAGGTCTCAGTCGCTTGGTGTAGAAAGCTCCTGGATTTGGAGGAAGAAGCTGTTGAGAAGGTGGGGTCGCAGAGGAAATGAGGCTGCATTCCAGCAGTGATTTATGAAGTGTCTCTCATTCTCTCTGTACTGCTGGTAAGTTAGCAGCTGCTCCAGACAGTTCCTTGACTTTAGTGGAGCTGAACCCACCTCAGCATATTGAAAGGTAGTCATTAGTTGCCGTGCGAGCAAAGTTAATACTGTGTAATAAGCTAAGTGAGCTGCTAATTTGAAGATTTACCTGTGGCTCTTGAGCTTTTCATTTAAAAAAAAAAAAAAAAAAAAAAAAAAAAAACTTTTGCTTTTCCCGAATACGTCCTCCCTGCTTGCATATTTCTCCCCCCCCGGCATCCTCATTTTGAGACTGTGGTTTTCATTCACCAAGGAAATATCCCGAACAAAGTGCTCATGTGGACCACAGAGCTTGGAACTAAAATGCTGGAAAGAAAATACAGAATGAGTCACGTCTTAAGCTCGTGTCCAATGTGACTAGAAGAGGCCTGTTTTATTATTAATCTGTAAGAGACTCGCGGCACTGCTGTGTGAGAACATGTCAACCAGACGGGGTTCACACCTGCAGCAGGAATTAAATACATTTTTCTGACGCCTCTCAGAGTTTGTCTAACCATGTTGGAATACCAGTTCATAGTCTGCAATATAGAATGTATGCTTGGTGTAGATTAAGATCTGAAATTAGCAGGCTAAAGCAGGTAAAATCCTTGGCTGAGAGGGAAAATGCCCGACAGAAAGACGCGTTTAGTAAGATTATCTTATGATAGGATAGAGCTACATGCTAACTCGTTACTCTATCAACCTCGCTCGGCTCGACTAGGCCGCCACACAAGGTGCCACCTGCTCACCAGGATCTAAACTAATGCTCAGTCACACGCCGATAGCGCAGCCTTTCGGGAGCAATTTGTGTTTCAATATCTTGCCCAAGGACACTAAGACACGGAGGAGCCGGGGATCGAACCCCTCCTCCCATCTTCCTATTAGAGGTTTACCGCTGAGACACTCTCCTGCCACAGATGGTGAGACAAGTTAATTTCCGTCTCTGGTTAAGATTACAGTGGAAACTATTGCATAGCCACATCAAAAATATTTACCATTCAGCTATTAGCTATGCAAATCAGAAATAATGTTGACAGGATGTTCATTGTGGAGCAGTGATCTCTTTTTGCCTTTTTATTCCACACTTTTTTTTATTCCATGACTTTCATAATGAAGTCAAAACAAGTAAAACCTCTACAACTACAGGCCCTTATTTCATGAATGTATTTTTTTAAGTCTCAACCGTTATCTTTTTTTTTAATCAAATGTGTTTTAAGATTCAGCCAAAAGAAAAGGACAGCTATTCTGAAGAGAGTGCTTTTATCCTTTATTTCAAGTTATTTCTGTTACGTAACTTTTATTGTTAGTTTGCTATGCTCTTTTCTAATTTGTTGTGTAATAAAGTTATGTATTTGTTATGGAAAAGAATGAAGAACAATTGATGTCCATGAGGATTAATATTACATCTTTGTCCTCCTAAGCAAATGCACACAAAAGTGTATATATGAGTTTAGATACTTAAAACTTTTCCACTGCAAATCCCGAATTAGAGCAAGGATTTTGTTAAAAAATATGAGAGAAGCACTGAGTTATGCAACCGTCTTCAGTGAACAGAGTTAGTCAAACTGAACCAAGGCCAGGAAACACGGCAGCTGCATTCCTCCATGTAGACTCATTTTATTTGGCACATCCAGACACAGTTGACCCAGACTGAAGTTGCAGGCATCCATAACCTGTGTGTTTGCCTCACCCAAAGGCCTCTGGGAAACATTCAGAACTTTTCCTAGAAAGCTTTTCATATAAGTGTTTAAAGGTGGGTTATTTTGTGTCAGAACACGGGAGTTTGCTAACAGCGGCGGCATACCTTTGTGTCCATATTAAGAGGTTATAGAGACCAGTATAGTCCTCTACTGAATATCACAAGTATGTGTATGCTCGGTAATCCACTCGAGAGCCAAAGGGACTTTGTCTGAGTAATAATTCTCCTGTTTATCTTGAGATCTTTCAACTTCGATTCGGTACTTCTTTGCGAATAAAAGCCGATCGGAGAATCCCAAATTGTGAGACTTTTCATTCTGTCGACCATAATTCTATCTCACGGTTATCAAATGTCAAACAGCTGGACGTCTGGACATCTGTTCATTTCCCAGAACTCGAAAATCATATCCAGTTTTGTTTACGTCAACTTAGAAATCCTATTCTCTCCACACAAGCCAGCTCCCCGGCACTGCTGGTGAGTCTAGTGGGTCTAATTATGTTTCTACGCAGGTGCTCAAAAACCAATAGCTCCATTACTCATGTTAAAACACCTTTTGTCTGTGTTTGACCTGTTCAGCAAATTATACTCTAGGGTACAGAAATAAGATATTGGGTGATTTATGCTGTGATGATTTGAGTTGAACATATGGATTGGATTAGAATGATAACAATCAGGGGCTCTGGCTCACAGACTAACGGGTGGTAGCAGCTCTACTAGTATCATGGATGTCATGATATTATTGGTTGAAAATTGTGGGTACTGGCTTATGTAAGCACACTACATATTTAGTTTTACAAGTAGAAAAGATGATTATATTTTGATATAAAAATAGGAAGAACTTGTTTGTTTTTTTGCTACGTGTACAATATGACAGGAGATGTGATTTAAAAGGGCATTTTTCATTTCATCTTGACTTTGAAATTGAACTGAAATTGAACATTATTGATAAAAAAATCACATCATGTGTCTTTTTTCAGTGAGTTCTCTACTTCAGTTTCAGGAGTCCTGTTGTAACAGTTAAACCTGTATTCACAGCATTTTTAACAATTTAAACTTAGAAACCTAGATCTGTATCAGGATGAGGAAGTGAAAAAAAAGGCGTGTCAGAGTCAGGTAGCTGTTGCTTCACTGTGTCAGATATATCTTTAATCAACATTAAGTTGTTTAAAAGTATGAGCTCGGACTCGGGAATCGGCAGATACCCAAAGTTAAGCGATTCGGATCATAACCAAAAAAGCCGGACCAGGACGTGCCTTATTCCTTCCACAGAAGCGTGGAGAATTCAAATTTCAGTTTGATTTGCAAAGAGGCACCATCTTGTTCATGCTGTTAGCTGTGCACTGGTTTGCCATCGGTTTCTCCCTCTTCACTTCCCTCGGCCGAGACGGAGGAAGAACTGACGCATCTGTGGTGGTGACTCACTGTTGAGCGCTGATGCAGGTGTTGTATGTTGTGCCAGGTTGTTAAATTTCAGTTTTTTTGGCGTGTTCATCCTGGGTTTTTGGAGAATAAACCGTGAAATGCCAGCATCCTTATCTCACTACTCTGGCCCTCCTGCTTTCTCCTCTCGTATTCCAGACGGCCCCACGGCCTGTTAACTCTTTGATGACCCCTGAGATTGCTGCACTGACGTCTCTTTTTCCCCCTTCTTTGTCCACAGAAAGAATCAACTCTTAGAGTCGGACCTGGAGTGGAGAAGACCAATTGTGTCCTGAACAAAGACAGACAGAGAGAACTGTAAGTAAACACTGCAACCGTGTCAGCTTCTCAGGGGTCAGGAAGTTTCTCTCTCTGTGTGTGTGTGTGTGTGTGTGTGTGTGTGTGTGTGTGTGTGTGTGTGTGTGTGTGTGTGTGTGTGTGTGTGTGTGTGTGTGTGTGTGACTTGTGCTTATCGCATTGGTTTACACACTGGAATGGTGAGGTTTGTGGTTGTTTTGAATGGGTCAGAGTACACGTGTGGTGTTTGTAGATGACAAAGAGGCCATACAAAGTGTGCCTTGGCTTCGCTTGGATGTTGGCTCAAAATACAGGGATACGAATATCTAACGGGAAATTATAAATAG
This sequence comes from Ophiodon elongatus, assembly GCA_016806645.1. NCBI lineage: Eukaryota > Metazoa > Chordata > Actinopteri > Perciformes > Hexagrammidae > Ophiodon > Ophiodon elongatus. The sequence goes on along the minus strand of JACSYO010001013.1, from coordinate 498,984 downwards.
TGGTGCAACGGATAATAAAACGCACGGTTCGGATCGTGTCGCGGATCAGATCACAGATCGGATCAGCACAAAAGATGGAACGGGGTAAATGTAACTTTTAGAGATCCCTGATGTTTTTTTTGCCACCGATCCTAATTGCCAATCATTGATGGTCCATATTGGGAGATACAGATCCCTTTGTTGTTTGATTGTAGTCGCTGGTCTACAAGGTTCCTTCTGTTCCAAAAACCATTTCAACCGCTTTGAAGTCAGTAAACCATAAAAAATTCTAAATGTTATCGTTTTACTTTGTTATAGTAAATTATAGTGTTTTTTCTTCATTAAAAACACACTATTCAAATGATAAGGAAATAATACATTGTACTTTTATTGACTAAAATAAATATTGTCATTAGTAGTTTTAATGATGTATCATAAGCTGCTTAGAGGTAGTGCAAACAGGTCATAATACATCTCTAATATATATTTATGTTGTTTTTCACCAAAACCACATTTTACGAAATTACATGTGAACACATCATCATCATAATAATAATAATAATAATAATAATAATATAATTTACTCTTTTGACTTAATTTTCAGTTTATGGAGCCTGGACGTATCATAATGTAACTGAACGAAACCTTTAAATACGGATTGATTGTTTACAATGTGATATTATCAGAGATAATCACACTGTGATGATTAACGTTGACCTGCGTGTCGAACCGTGATGGGGGATGCGTATGGATCACGGATCAACTGTGGTCCGTTACACCACTGATTATAAGGCTCCTTGCAATCTTATTTGTATTCTTCAGACTGTATCTCTCTCTCTCTCTCTGTCCATGAACAGCATTTTGTTCACATGCTGTTATCAGAAAAACAAACCTGAAAGGTAAACAGTGAACAAAGCAAACACGGATATAACGCTTCAATTAAAAAGGCAATGATGAGGTTTGCTAATGTATAGACCATTTTCCAGTTCCACACATTGACAAACATTATTAACAGGCTCAACTTGATGTCATGTTAGTGTTTGTCGTCAGGTGTTGTCAACAGGTGATGGGATGTAAGCTTGAACCCAGTTGTTTCCTAGCAACACATTTCCCATGTAAGGGTCTGTTATCAAGTACCTTTTATTCCCACTCCACTGTGGCATCAGCCACCATAAATACATTCTCAACCTACAGGAAACACTGGTTACATAAAAGGATCAAAACTATATGAGAATAAAAAGTAAAATAAACATTCAAGACCAGAAAATGTACAATTAAGATTATATTATTAAAATGTGAACACCAGAAGGGTCTACAGAGTGTTACATCAGTATAAGTATCTCATGTTGGCTGTTGTACAGTCTTATTTTTCATGTCTTAAGAACAGAAGTGGGCTTGTGGTGATTTCGCTTTTTTTCTTTTTGACTCTGAAGTAAAAGATGACATGGTTTATATTTGTCAGTAATCCACAACGCACGACTACAAGTTGTTGTAGATGAAAGGCAGTTTGTTTTACATGATGGGGCACAGCAGAGAACATGCTCTCATTTAGTGGTTTAGTGGTAACGTCACACAGGCTTACTCTGACTGACTGCCACAGTTCTTCATTATCAATTAATCTGCAGATTTATTTATGGTCTACTAAATGTAAAATAAACTTCCTTATAGCCCAAGTCGCTTTCTTCGAATACCCGTTTTGTTCGACTAGCAATCAAAAACCCGAAGATCTGCTGTTTGCAGTGATATAAAACAGAAACAAGCAAGATGATTATCCAGTTAGTTGCAGATTAATTGTCTGCCACATGTCTAATTGTTTCAGCTCTACATGTGACATCCTATGACCTGGATATCTCAATCTCAGTGTTATTACTCATTGCCTATCTGTCCTTTTACTGTATAGTCCTTAACCTTTTGTTGTTGTTTTTTTAGATACTTATATTATATTTTCTGAAAGGAAGTGGAAATGTGCCCTGCCAAAAGTAAAAGATGTCTGACATGTTTCACATCAGACTGGGTCGTCTCCATCAGCTCCCTTTTTTTTTGAGGATGTGTAAGCTATGTGTTAGCTAATGAAATAGAAAAAAGGTGCCACAAAGATCAAGGAGGGCAAGAAAATGATTGCTGTAGTGTTTGTACGGAAGGCTCCACCCTGGGTTTCATTGTCAGCATCTCAGGCAGGATGCAGACCTTTCACACTTGAGCACAAGACACAGTGGAAGTTGTTGGAGTTGTTAGTGTGTGTGTGTGTGTGTGTGTGTGTGTGTGTGTGTGTGTGTGTGTGTGTGTGTGTGTGTGTGTGTGTGTGTTGAAAAGGTACTTGTTTGTAATTTTATACTGTCATGTAACATTTTTGGAAACCTTGAATATATGCAAATTTGTCCAATTATGAAATGTGTCATTTTTTTAGAGACTACTTTGATAATCGATCAATCTGTCGACTATTATCGGATAAAAAGCAGGTTTTTGCCCCAGCATTTTATTAAAAAAAACAAAAAGAACCGGTGGCTCTGTCAACACTTTTGCCATTGTTTGTGCTGTTAGCACAGTTAGCACACTTAGCATCTAGCTCAGCCTTCAGTAGGTTGAGCGGCTATAGAAATGCTTCCAATCTGGTATACAGCACATTTTCACATTTTTCACTTTTTCACGCTAAGCCCATGGTCGTAGGGTCAAGTTGCAAATATTGATCATTGTGATACATTGCGGCAGTTGCACGTGTGGTTACGGGGTCAAAGGCACACAGTTAATGTGTTCATGGCGGATTCAGTTCCCATTGCTGTAAGGAGGATTCTTCCTTTTTAAAGCCAACGAGTGTGGTGCAAGGCGTGAATTATTCATCCTCTGCACGCGCCTGTGAATTAAAGGTAAAGCGATAGCACATAGCAGTGCCTTGCGTGGCTCACTGCTGCATTTTTAAAGTGTGGACTGGCACTCAAATGTCAAAACGTTAACATTGTCTTCCCTTAAAACTGTTACCACTGGTCTCAGGGACCGGATAAAGGACATTTGATATGGGGTTTTGAATAATTCAGCACGAGGGTTTGGGATTGAATGTGCAACTTCCCCATGTGAATCCCAGTGTCCTCTTCTTGTGCTCAAGAAAATGATGAATCTGTCAGTCTTTAGTGCAAAAAGAAATGACAAATACGCCTTTTTATTTATTAAATTAGTTTTTTGACAAATACTACTTGAGAAAAAAAACAAAGGGCTTCATCTTGAAACCAAATCACTATGATATCTTTTCATTAAACTGCGCACACTGTTACATTTGCTGGCAGAGATTTTTTTTTTCTTTTCTATTGAACATGGAGGAATAGAATAAAAGTGTCTGCAGAACCCGTGTAGGAAGAAGGTCACCGCTGTCATTTCAATGAAAGGTCCTTTTTTTAAAGATTTGAATTTGAAACCGCTTCCTAAGCAGAAAGTTAAAGGTCTGAGATTTAGCCATCCTCTGTGTCGCTTCCTAATCAGTCCCACACCTCTCACCCCCTCATTCTCTGTAAATAATTCAGACCAGCCTTTTGACTGCTACAGAGAGGAGCGTACACACAATTGATAATGGAGGATAGCTGCTGGGGACCGTAAAGAAATCGCTGCTGATGCACATTTCAGCAGTCTAGAAAGTTTAAACAACTTTAACTACAGCGATTTCTATCATTTTATTCATACATTTGGACATGTTTTGCTAGTGATTAACGTCATGTTTACAATGCACATAACCACGAGTCCTAATGAGACATCACTGACGCCAACAGTCTGGAGCAGATGAAAATTAAATGAGGTGCCATGTATATCTTCTATAGACATCTTTTAATTATATACACTAAAGAAGGACAGTTATTCTCATTGTGAGCCAAATGGGGTCAGTATTTTAAAATACGATGTGACCTAGTGAAAGCACTACTTGTGCCAGGCTCAGTAAATATGGTTAACCAGTTATGCACTGTTCTGTGGTACCAAACTTCTAAATGACTTTCCTTTTTAAGGTGTTTGTGTTTGTAATGTGATGATAGATACAGAAGATGAGTAGTAAGTACTAGTTTTCAGTTCCAGTTTGCAGCATCATTTTTAGTGGTTGGAATATATAGCTCACTGCTGTATTAGGGAATCCGGGCAGGGGGGGTCTATATCTGTTTTTTTTATTGTTATGCTCGGAGGCTGCTTTGTGTTTTTAATTGTAAAATTGTCAGTGTAACGGGACAAGATGGGTGTTGATGTGAAGATCTGTGTCATCCTTTGAGGGGTGTGGTTAACACTTTCTCAGTCATTCATGCTTTAGAGATCCTGTTGGAAACAGGAAATCCTGCTTTGTTGCGTTGGGGAGACAGGAAATTGTGACTTTACTGGACCTCTTTTGGCTTTGGCGCCGTGCCCAGAGAGGATTTCTGATGATGGTCAAATGCATTTTTTTCTGTGTCACTTTCTGATGGTACAAAATGTATTGTGGCTGGACTTTGACCTATATCACGATATAGGTCATTTCATATCTAGCAATATATCTTACAGTGGAGCCTGTTTTAAGGTAATTCAATAAATAAATAGTCTATATGAAATAGCAACATGGTAAAGGCTATTGTTGTATACTCCTGTGTGAATGAAATACCTAACAAATAAAAAGTAGTGAGTATTTTCTCATTTAATTAAGACATTTGGTGCAAAATTAACTTGTTTCAAGTGCAATTATAGTGAAAAAAAACAAAATTCCATATGTACATCGTTTGTTGATCTCATTGAACTGAATAATAATGTAAAGTGTGATGTAAAAACAAAACCACAATCTTCAAGTGACATTCCCTCAAAATATTTCACACCATATTTTCTGAGGAATTTGAGTTAGTATGTGCTTGTTGTTATCAATGTATGACGTCAGCCCGATATGATTCCATTGAAAGATGATAAATTGCAATTGAATTATTGCCCAGCCCTATTACGTATGTATGTATTATTACTATGTTTAATTGTATTAAGATAAATAATAGATTATAAAACCTCAGCACATCCTAGATTTAACCTTTTGTTAATCAACCTTGTAGATACAATAATTATGCTCATAAATACATGCTGATGCTTTTAATAGTCTCAAACGGTGAGAAATGATCCACACTCTGCCTTTTCTCCACTAGAGTGCAGCCTACTCAGAGAAAATGGGCCATCTGCAAACCACACATCTTGTGATAATGTTGAGGATTTATTTTTGTTTACAGTGACACACAGATTTGTGTGTTTTTTTTAAATTGAATTACTCATCTTTTTTTTTTAACAGAAACTGTTAAACTGTCCCACTTCGTCAGTGTGTTTCCTTTCAGTATGTCAAAATTTGGGAGCTTCCTGATAATTGAGGACATCATTTGCAAACCCACTTAAATGTATCAACCACTAATTGGTTTGAAGAGATTAATGGCACCATTTGCCACTTGATTAATAACCACTGAAGTAATTTGCCTTCAAATCGTATTGCGCAGAGCGTGTTGCTCCTCACTTTGATATTTAAACACTAAAGATTAGGTCACTGTCGGGCTAATAATTTACCTCTGACTTTCTGCTGGCATTAATGGTTCTATTGTTTTGTTTGTGGAGTTTATAGACCCTATAAACATTAGAGAGTGGTTACTTACAACTGTCTACCTTAATGTCTCACTATTGGCTTCATCAGTTTTCTCCATAAAGAGCGTGCTGTGGAGTTACTCGACAGACGGCGGAAATCCAGGATATAGAGGCTGGTAAATCATATCTATTTTGCAGAAAAAGAGGGAAATAATTGGCCTTTTAAATGAGTGGTTTACATTGAGACAATAATAAGAAACTATATGATTTTTGACTCAACTGCACAAGTTTAGTTTTTTGGGATTGGCAATATTAACATGGTATATTGTAAATTTAGGAATTTTGCCATGATGCATTTTGTTTTCGCTGTCTCTCTTTCTTTTCTTTGCACAGGCTTTCAACATATAAATAAATCTACTTACTTGCCAAGAAAACGAATATCAAATCGGACTTTGTGAAACACAAGCCAAATCATATAAGAGATCATCGGTAGAGGTCAGAGTATGTTTGTGTGACCTGTTATATCCCAGGTAGATTTATATAGCTAGGGGTACAGTGTCTTTGGCTCTACACCGTGTTAAAAAAAGAGCACTGGTATCGTATCATCACTATCAATCCATAACAAGGATTTGGATATCGGAGTTTGTATCAGTAGAAAGAGAAAGTGGAATTGGTGCAGCCCGACATTTTTGTGCAGCCTCGGAAATGTCTCGGTCGTAAATTTTTATGGTTGAAAAGCCATGAAATGTTATCTCTCAGTAGCGAAGAATAATACAAAGAGGCTTCACAATAGCATAATTAAGGATGAAGTGCAGGAGTTTGAGTCGTGCGAGTTTTTTGGGAATAGAATTATTGATGTATTGTGGTCATGCTTCAGTATGTCACGCGCTGGGAGTGTGAACATAATACCAGTATACATGTTTGGATGATTTCTTTTGTTCTTGGGATAAATTGAAACATTTCCTGACGCAAGAAGTTTACATGCGGGGACAAAAGCTGTGATTTACATTGATTTCAGTTCATCACTACTACTATTTTAGTCCGTTAGAAGCACGACAGCCGAAGATGGTAAAGATTAGATTTAGAAAGTATTATTTGCTGAGTACATTAATGAAGGCTATTTTGTGCTGTGTGTTCCTGAGGGGATCGCCATGCGGTGTAATGTTGCCACATTTCAGACGACAATAGAAGATGAGACAACAGTGACGCAGCTTTTTGATTTTTGGAGCCACACTGATGGTTTGTGGTGAGATGACTACAGATCTGATCATCATCGTCCAGGTTGACTTGTTTTTTTTTTGGTTGAAGTTAAATTTGAAGTACAAAAAGCTGCGTTGGCTGCTGTCAACTGTTGAGACTCATGTCTCATAGACTTTGTCAAATGTATTTTATGGCCTTTAATTTACTTTGAAAAAACTAAACAAGCTTTAAAGTCAGCCTGCAGGTTAAATGAAGTGCAGAGTTTCCATCCATTTCTTGGCTCTTTTAAACCTATTGTGGGATATTTGTAGATTTTTAATCCAGTCAATAAACAGTTTTAGGACTACACAATCATTACATAGAGATGACAGTGGTATAAGCACGAAGTTTACTTTGTATATTGCACTTATTGTAAACTCATCAACAGCTTTGTCCAATGCCTGACTCTCCCCTTTGAGTACAAGAAACCACACAGATCATTATAGAGCACAGTATCGATCGGAACAGAGTTTGTTCAGTTAATGCAGTGCTGAATATTACTTGAGTAGGCACACTGCATATTCTAGAATTTATATAGTCGGTCTTTTCCACAGGACAAGTAATACGGTGATATTCATTCCATGTGAGATGCCAGTCAAGCTGGCCCGCTGGGATTCGATACTCCCCATCCGTGCTGCTTGTAAGCTTTGAGTCATTATGTCTTCCTCTGAAACCCTCCGCTATGGTGCAGCGAGTCTCCTCTTTATGGATCAATACCGAAGCAAGCGGTGAGCTGACACGGTGAAAAGTAATATTTATAAATAATGAGCCGGGCACCCTTTCACCCGGCCTCTTTGACTGTCTTTCAGTCCTCCCCCGACAAAAGAACAAAACCCGAAACGTGATGCTTATTCTTTCGCCTGGAGCGTTCTGCTTTGAGACCATTTACTCACTGTTCTGCCGTAATGTTCGCGGCTGCATACCTTTTTTTTTTTTTTTTTAAAGGGAAGGTTTGACTTTCGTTAATGCAACCCTTTGTCCTTGTTTACGGTCTGATAGTGTTGCCGTTTTTCTTTCTAGATGATTATAGATAGAGGTCTTTGTGTTTGATGTGTTCAATTTCTCCCCCGATGCGCCGTTTGATCCGGGGAGACGGCAACCTGGTGTTCGCGGAAATCTCTGTTGCAATGATTCACAGTGAGGCGTCACCTTTAGTAGCACTCTCATCAACAGCACTGAGATGTGCCCGTGAGTGAGCGAGGAGAATATCTCTAAGTGCTTCATTATTAGCCGTTTCACCACCCCTTTTTTTTTTTTTTCTTTTTTTTTTACTTGCACAATTGGCATTCGGTCACATCTGCACACCAAATGCATGATGCCCGCCACCCAAATAAACGGATGTAGCAATAACCGTTCTTGTCAATTTTGCAATATCCAGATGAGAAGAGACTAATGGCTGTCGATTTCAGAGTGGGTCTCTCTGCGTCATTTAACCCAGCCAGCCAGTAGTAGAGTACTGAACAACAGGGTGGACAGCCCAGGGGCAAAATACTTTTGTCCCCTCTGTGGGTACACACTTCAATTGATGTATTAAAGGTGTATTCAAGCATGAAGCCAATTTAAGAGATGGTGTATTTTCACATAAACCATATGTAGACATTAGTAGACCCAGATTTGCTCTTAGCAGGACACACTGAGAGGTGATGTGTCGCAGCGTCTAACTCGACCTTCATTTTAAACTCAGCTACACATCTGTGAAGTTTCCTCACTGCATTTTACCGCTATGGTGGTGACAAAAATCTGTCCACTGACAAAAAATATAAACACTCCGACATACTCTCGCAAGGTGAAACGAATATCAGCATCGCTGCGGATGAAAAGGACAGTGTTGGTGAAAAAGGACAAAGAACTGGGGGAATCGGTTAGATTCTGAGCTGTCAGACACACAGCCAGACATCACACACACACACACACACACACACACACACACACACACACACACACACACACACACACACACACACACACACACACACACACACACACAGCCAGACGTCACACACACACGAGGTCGCTGAATAGGTTTCTGGCTCGTTACGTACAGCCGGCTCATTGGTTGTTTGGGGCAAATCAACCCTGACCACAGAAACCTGTGAAGTATTTCAATTTACACTTTGATCGTTAGACTAATTGTTTTGTCTAACAAATGTCAAAATTAAGTGAAATATGTCCATCACATTTTCCAAAACTTTTTTCAGAAACACTTTTTCAAATGTTTTAAAAAAAAAAAAAAAAAAGAAAAGAAAAGAAAAAAAAGTTAGTTCACCGTCATTCAAGACAGAGGTCTTCAAACTGTGAGGTGCAAAGACATGATGAACATTTTTAGATTCTGTGATTATTATCTCTGATGTCCATCTAAATAAACATCATAAGTTGATTAGAAATAATAGAAAAGACACCCGTCATGGCAACTTGAAATCAGTTGCTGTCCAGAGTGATGAAAGAACCAAAAGAAAACCCTAAATCGTCCGATTAATCGGCCAATGCCTTTTTCCTGCAGCAAACTATTGTTTATCGGCCTTTAACTGTCGGTCGACCTCTTATCTGCAGGGCCTTTAACGTTTTCCTTTGTCTTTTGTATTGGTGGCGATAGCGGGCAGTGAATCTGAATGAGCCATTTAATGTTATTATGTGTGTGCTATAAATAGCAAGCTGCTGTTGTTCCTTTTAACAGGGAACCCATTCTCAGCTTTTTTTTTTTTTTGTGGTCTATCTTTGCCTTGCCATTATTACCGCCCCTCCCACTCGCTATCGCTCCCGCCTAAGGCCTCACAGCTTCATCAGCTCTGGTAACTATTAGCCACTGTGCTAAACAATGTTAAACATCGGTGGTGAGGTGTGCAGGGAATATGCGGTCTCGCTGAAGCTCGGGCAGATGTTGACTCGCAGGGGAATTAAAAAGGACGCACTTGTATTGCAGGTGTTTGCACTGTATTGGCACTAATCACAGACATGCTGGCTGCATGTCGCATATATGATGTTGTGCTCTGTCTATTTATAAAAGCTTAATAACTGAAACCAGTGCAGTCATTTAGAGTGTTTATTTGCCACTTGTTTATCAGTTATAGAAACTGTCATATTGTTAAAAATTTTCTGTCTCTAATTATTACAGCGAACATCAGCCACATCTTGACCGCAGTGACAGATTATTACCATAATAATCCCGTCCGCTCCGTTATTGTTCCTTAAACGTTTTTCCCTCCCCCTCCCCCTCTGCGTCTCTTGCTGTATCATGCTTATCAGTCCTTCTGGTGCATGCAGAGTGGCTTGGATTTCTTAGAATATTCTGTCCACTGCTTCCTCAATTAATGGAACAGCCAGGAGCTCAGATGTCATGGGAAGTACTTTTATCGGCAAGTTGGAGGAGCTCAGTCTGAGTGGTTTACCGCTGGTGGGGGGGTGGGGTGGGGGTGGGGGGGGGCTGCTGCTGCTGTTGTACAGTGGTGGCAGCAGCATTGACGGTGATAGCGTCCTCATTGCACAGCAGCCGAAGGCAGTGGAAAGACACGCATGGAAATTGTGGGGGACAGAAGAGAGTAGTGGCAGACATTGCATCCGGAGTATTATTTGCAGTATCAGTGTTTTTTTGTGGATGGGAACGGGAACTACAGCAGGAGGTGTGTGCTAGAGATAGAAGAAGTACAGCAGAGGGAGTGGAGTAAGTGGGAAGCAATCACGAGGGAAATGGACCGACAAAACTGTACTTCACAACTCACGTTCGGTTACCGGGGATTAAGGTGAGCTTCTGTATTATGTTGACTGTAGATAGATGGTAGACGGAGCTCGTTGCCGGAGTACCTGTGGATCAGCACCATGTGGAATAATTACAGAAAAGGCAACAGCTGTGAGGACAACTGAGGGGTTTCGGCAAAGACCAGGAAGTGGCTGTTCCTTGCAGCTTCGTCTCTCTTTTCCACGCGTCTTCTTACCCCAGAGCAGCCGGGCTACTAATGAGCAAGTCGATGTGTGGTTGTGGCTGCAGCATCATCTCCTCTTTGATGAAGAGATTGGGCCGCACAACGTGCTGCTCAGATCTCTTCTCCAGCCATACTTCAGAACAGCTGCAGCGACTGGCCACCGGCTGCCCACCTCAACCAAAGGTAACAATGCGTCAGCGCCCACTGACGGAGCCACGTCTGCGTCTCCACGGCCTCCTGATCGGTCGGCTGTGTGCGTTTCGTGTGTTGCAATGCAAGAAACGCATGGTTTCCTGAAAGCATATTTGCAGAATACAGCGTTCTTCTTTATCAGCCTCGGTTGTCTGAAACAATTTCCCAGATATAAGAAGTGTGCTTCCAGGGAGAGCAGCGCAATAATTGATTATTTAATGGCACAAGGTGATTTAACTTCTGTCTTGCTGCCTTGACAACAGTGGACTTGCTTTCAGCTGGCAGTCATTTAAATGGATGCCTTCAGACTGCCTGTGGTTTACAGGAGAAAAAGCTTTTTCTAATGGAGCAAATAGCCAAACCAGATTGCGTCTAAGTGCTTGTGTGCATGTGCCAGTTTGTGTGTGTGTGTGTGTGTGTGTGAATGAGAGTGAGACTTTGCTCTAAGACAGACCTCTGTCTCATGGCTATAGCATCTAGGGTTCCCTCTTTCATTGTTTGTTATGCACATGACTGTTTTAATAGTTGCCTGGCACTGACTGGGATTTCAAGTCCCTTCCAGAGTCCTTCTGGCTGAAGGCCATTCTCACAGTAAAGATTGATTGTCTTGGTTTCCAAGAAGATTTATGCTCTCTGAGTAATGACAGAAATCCACCAATGAAAACGTTATTGGGCTGTTGCATGGCAACAATTCAAATAAAGAGATAATGAGTGACTGTTTTAGAGGAGGCATGGTGCGTATAGACAAGACCTTAATGCCACTTTTATGTTGAAAAGAAGTTATTGTTTTCCTGAGACAGCATTATCGCAGAGTGAAGTACTTTGAAGTGTGAAATAAATGTGGCAAAACGTTGTCCCTCTGTCGAGCAGCTCGGGGGACTGAGGTTTCACTTTCTTCCTCTGAGACATCACGGGGCACCAGCTCTAAATAGAAACATCGATTAATAGCTTCTGCATTGAATTGGAGACACAAAGATTTCAGCAAACAAAGAGTATTTATAGGATTTCTAGACTTTGTAGGAATCTTGGAAAACATTTAAAAATATATTTTAATGTAACACACATATATGTATGTATGTATGTATGTATGTATGTATGTATGTATGTATGTATATACGTATATATATACATACATACGTATGTATATATATATATGGCCAAATTGCAGAATTCGAGGCTTTAAAATGTCAGTCCACAAACCAATGGGTGACGTCACGATGACTACGTCCAAAAATCTGGCAATATAATATGTGTCGTGATACAGGGGTTAAAGTACCATACAACACACCACAATATGCATAAATAAAAGGTTTACTTTTTTAAATGCAATCCGAAAATCCTAGCACTACTTCTTGTACAATCTGAGCAAAGGAATTAACATTTGCCTAGGTATTAGTATGAAAATATAATAAAAGTACTTGCAGGATTCCTAAGCTAAACAAATCAAGCATGAAAAAAAATCTAGACAGACTATGTATATTTTTAGCTATTGATCTATACATTATCACAAAACATAATATCGTAATACTGAAAAGTATCAATATTTTCTTCCACCCCTTGTTTGTCCCACTGCTATCAGGCTATTTGAAAATCCAATCCAATAGGAGCCACTATACATCCGCTGCTTGATCTATATCTGTTACCATGTTTCTTGTGAACAGCCAATATTTCTGTACTCTCTCCCGCCTGCTCTATTAAGGTCATATTGGTGAGATTTATTGCAGCCATTTGAGGTTGTTCAGCTCAGTCCTCTAATTTTCTTTTCCTATTCTCAACTAGGTTTATGTGCTCGTTGTATCCAGCAGGCTTGAATCAATTGAGTGTCTTTTTAAGTCAAGTTTCATCTTTTTCAAAGATCATTGTCACACTTTATCCCCCCCCAGGATCTCAGTTCTCACAATCTAACATCAAACACAGAATCTCCTCATTAGCACATCATGAACTTGAATGGTTTGAAAAGGATTTTTTTCATAGATGCCTCATTGTTTTTACATAATCAAACCAACATCAGACATCGATGATTCATGAGTAAGTGCCAGTAGAACACTGATTATTTCAGTGTACAATATAACCTCAATCACCGGAATAAGAAGAGAATATTCACACCCCATTAAACCAGACTTAAATTACAAAGAAACCCTTAACGGGAAACAGTTGTGGTGACAGATGTTACATATAGTGTGTTTTGCTCAGGCAAACGCTCTTGCAACATTTTCAAGAAAATGTAAAATTCGACTTTCAGCACCACTTTCTAAAGTAATGGAACCCAAGTCTCTTCATAAACCTCTGTATAAACGGTCTCTTTTCTCTTGACCTTCAGAGCTTTGCTTTTTTTAACCAGCTAAAATAAAACGGGCATTTACTGGCAACTACTTAAAGGTGGAGAAATCGTATGATTAATGGGACGTGATAACAGGAGTTTTTGCCAACTGTAAAGGCTTTGCAGTGAAGTAAATGAGCGCCTCGCTTCTGTAACCTGATTCGTGTTAGACTTTCTAGGCCGTTACTATTGTTGGTATTTGAGAGTTTTCAAAAGTCTGTTCAGGCTTTATCGACTGCTGGCTTTGTTTTCATAAACATGTGGGAATAATCTTTTTTAATTTGTGTTTTGGAAGAATTATGTGAAAGACATGTACTTTATGAGAGATTTGCAGTTGAAAATAACATCTGGCACCTGAGACTCAGAGTGCAATAGGTTCAGGCCTTAAGGCTGATACAGAGCAGTTCAAATGCCTTCACTCATCAGATACTGCATATTGCTCAGGATACCCTTATGAATCATACATTTGCAGCAAAATTTCGAAAAGGCTTACTTCTGGCCCATAACATCACAGGCAGCATTACATTACATCTCCGACTGCCTTTGAGTTGAAGTTGAATCAGCGGTGATTGAGTGAGTGATTTTAGCTGTTTGAAAAATAACTCTAAACTGTTATTTTAGCTCATGAACAAGGTTTTTTACTGACTTTTGGTTTTAGTTTTTGTCCACAGCGGTGGGAGATAAGTTTGGCTTTCAGCTGTGTGGTGGGGCAGACGCTCTCCATAGAAAGTTAATGCATACCTGTTGACCCACCCATCACATCATGTAGATCAGTCTGTCCAAATCCACCCAAGAGAAGCTCATCTTTCTGAAGTGCCCTATGTGGAGTCTTTGCACGAGGCTAAAGTAATGTCTGTGCCACAGCTGTGCCTTTTTATCAGCGAAGTGCCGACCCCCTCCCTCTCAGCAGCTACACCTGGGACTGTCTGGATGTATGTCGCACTGCCAGACTGCTGGGCGCACATCATCAAGGCTGGTCTATATACATGTTCTTGCTCTGACGAGCATTTTAAATAACATGTTCAGCAGCACAATTAACGAGATTGACTGCACAGACTGCAGCGTATCATTCGCTCCGCTGAGAAGGTGATTGGCTGCGTTCTGCCAACCCTCTGAGAGGATTGTTGGCGACCCCTCCCAGCCTGGACACAAACATTTTTTGAATCACTCTTACTATGTTTATGTTAACCTTTCACATCACAGATAGTTTTTGATTCACTGTAGATACCAAAGTTGCCAGTAAAAGCTAATTAAAACAAGTATAAAAAAAAAATAAAAAAAAGGAATTAAGAAATTACAACAGAGGAATTAGCTGTGTGTCCCATAATTTAATAATCCCATAATAAAAAAATAAATAAAAATACAAAAAAAGCTCCGATCTCATTTTCTTGGTTTATTCTCAGTGGCTCTCTATCTCCTGTGTCAACTGTTTGCTTCAGGGGACACAAATTCACACCTGCGCCCTCCAGCTTCCCAAAGCTATTTTTGTCCACTACATCGCTCTTGCATGCACAAGTTTCATTCATCAGTCTCTATTCTTAGTCCTGCAATACTAAAGGCCATGTGCCAAGTCTTTGTTCACTACAAGTGTTCCTGGAATCTTTGTTTGTGTCCAACCACGTTATAAGCTTCAACAGAAGAGCAGTTTTACAAGTGTACACTCTATTCCGGTCTACGCAGGAGTCTGAAACAATTGTCACAAAGGGGCCTTTGTGTCTAATTGAAGGTGAACGATAACAATATAGATAACGACAAGTGTTTTTTGACTATAGTTGAACAAACACGATAAAGCTCTCGGCCAACAAACAAATCAAAACTCTGTTACACTTGTCCGGTCTCATCAGCAACACATCTCTACTGTGCGTCACCCTCGCCTACTGTTTGCACTACACACAACTGTTTGAACATCAACAACAACGAGCTAATTTCATGCTGTGTTTAGGAAACTAATAACGGAAACCTCGGCCGTTCCGGTAAAAGGCAGGGACAACTTTAGCTATTCATAGCCTTCCTCGTCTGAGCTCACAGCAATGAACTGGCAGTCCCGAGAGGGGTCCGTGCAATCTGAGATAGGTCTAATGCTTCCCACCACAGCACCGGGGCCATGCAGCAAAGACAGAGAGAAGCATATAAAGGGACCGGTGGCTTGTTCTTCAAGGTCAAAGCATTTCGTTTTCACTGAGACGGATAGAGTATGTGCGCCTCCCGAAGAAATGTTCTCATCTCGCACGTGGTTCATCGCGGAGATTTGGAACTGCGGTCTGCATAGCCGATTCTTAATTTGTCACAGTTGAGATTAGCTAAAGACCTCATTTGGGCTTTGAAAAAGCCCATTTGCACCTTTTTTAAAAAGCTACATCAGCTAAGATTATGTACAATTCAGCAGACAAAATTAAACTTCTTCTCAGTGATGTGTGTGTGTGTGTGTGTGTGTGTGTGTGTGTGTGTGACCTCATGTGCCTGATAGTGAACTAGTCTATAAAATAGGAATAAAGAGGGTATCCAATAAAGCTTTAAACCAGAAATAATTGTTTTTAAAGATTACCAACATTTCACCAAATTTCTCTTGGTGGTGTTCACAAAAAAAAAACAGCAGTTTGGAAGCGCTCTTTTGTATTTATTATGGACTACTTTGAGAAATGTATGTAACAGCATGACCACCATATGGTCTTAAATCACAATGTACATGTTAAGTGACAGGAAAAAGGTGTGTGCTCAACTATAATTATGTTTTACCTGCCTTGTGCTCCACTGTAATTATGTAGCTAATATGGATGTCCCACACTTCAAGTACACTAAAGTTATTCAAATCAATCCAATATAGGCTATAAGCATAACAATTGAAAAGCTCTTCATTGCATTAAGAAGGAAATGGCTGCAACCAAGCTGTTTCTTTTCATTTGTACTCTTTTACAAAATAACAAAGTATGAAATATCAAACCCTCTTTGTAATCTTTTTGGCCTTTTCACTGTCTCAAGGGAATTTCTCTCTCCCTTTTTTAAAGTATCTCGTTGCTTGGGTGAAGCCTTTGCCCCAGTTTCCTGAATGAACTATATTCCATTGTGTGTTTTTTATTTATGGCATCTGTACATCTGTTTCATGGATTGCATTAGTAGCTTACTTACTGGCTTTTTAAAATCAATATAGCCGATTAGTTAAAAATGCCTTGATTGGCCCTATTTGGTGTTAAAAAAAAACTTCACTGCTTCTACTAATTTATGCAAAGTTGGTGCTCTTGTATAAAGAAGCTTCACTTAAGTACTTATTTCTAACTACTTGTCTTAAAGCTTCACATGTATTGGTGGAAGTCATTGTTACTTAAAAAAGCCTTCAGAACGGTTTTGCATGCGACCAAGCCGCTACCACTTGGACCTGTCAAATCCAAGAGTCACACCACTTACCTTCATTTACATAAGTCTTTCTTGCTTCTTGAATGTTGAGTCAGTAGAATAAAATGTGTGTATTAAGTTGATTTTTGAGTGTGTCTTGGTTTCAGAATCCACAGACTTGGATGTTAGAAAACTAAAAGACCAAAGCAAAGGGGATACACCTCTTTTTTGTTTTACAACATTAAATCCCAGCGGTTATAACGAGACTATTCTGATTCTGATCAACTAAAAACACTGAGCTGCCAGCAAATGCTCAGCACTTGGAAATATTGCCTGCAAATCTACTATCAATAAAAAAAATGTAGTACTAGTGATACTTGTTCCATATATTTAAACATCAACCATCTTTGGACGAGAAGAATAGTTTCTTTGAAAGACATTTTTCATACGGATCATACTATCATACTTACGTAACATGTATGTCAACCGAGGAAGCCAAATGTTCTCCTTTTTCAGTTTTGTAACCAAATTAGCAGACTGTGATCAGACCTTAGATGTAACAATTTTGTCAATTCATTGACATCTTTTGGCTGATACTGTTTCAAATCCAGTGACAACTGAGATTTTGTGTCCTGTTTGTAAGGCTCTGTCGGATATCTAAAAGAGGCAAGTTGGTTACATTATATAGCCCCATATCAGACATTTGCACGCTATCTCTTTCCTTAGACCCTTAATACAGAAGGAAAGCTCCACGAAATATCTCCGGCTGTATTATTGTAATACCATTTGATTTTTCGAGCTACCCTGTGACCCTGTAAAGAGGTTAAAAGGATGCAACTGCAGATTTTTGAGGGTGTGATGGAATATAACAAGATGTAATGAACCACTGTTCCCAGTAGAACAACCTTGGTTTCTAGAAATGTCGAAAACGTATCGCAAGTTTTTGGGTTGGAGCCTAATTTGGGAAATATGGGGAAAGATTTGGACTTATACAGGGTCTGTTAAATCACATTTGCAAAAGCCTTGAGAAAAGTTTGCTGTATGAACATTGTTACAGCCTCAAGCGACAACACAAAACCCAGAGTCAGGGTATCCAAATGTAGTTTTCGTAATCATATGTGCAGTTGGTTGCCCGTAAGTGTGAGGACATATGGATTGAAATAAACTTCGAGAGAGAGAGAGAGAGAGGATGTTTTGATGCTGACAGATTAGATAAGAGTTGGATTCCCGTCTGCATCGCCGCTTCTGTGTCTCGGTGTCGGAGGGAGAAGCTGTCTCATTGTAGATAAAGCTTGTGTTGCCTATCGTTCGGTTCTACATACGGTTTGAGACATTACAGAAGTAAGCCATGTGACTCGTGTGTTTATTCAGTGGGTTTGCCTTCGTGAAATGCATAGCGGCAAGACAGCGGACCTAGAAGATAAACATGTCTTTTTATTTTAACGCCGCTTGTAGACTACTCAGAAGGACAGTTAACAGACTCAAATCTTAAGGACAGTTGTTGGACACGCTTCTGGTACATTTAAGCCATGTTTTGCTTTTGCATTTGACAGATTGGACTTTAGAAGCTGGAACACAAGTAGCTCTCAAGGCTTTTCTGCCCAGCCGTCTTCATGTGAGACACGGCATCCAACGCTGTGTGATCTGAAGCCAAACACAATCACTCCCACCTTTCTTCCTTGTCTGCTGCTGAGCAGCGGTAGTGTGGCTCCATGAGCAAATGTTTAATGTCCATTGTTTTAAACTAGGGTCAAGAATAGAATATGATGAAGGATATTCACACTCTTTGGAGAAAGCGTGTGTGTGTGTGTGTGTGTGTGTGTGTGTGCGCGTGCGTGTGTGTGCGCGTGCGTGTGTGTGTGTGCGTGCGCGCGCGCAATGATTCTTTCTTTTTAGCAGTTGTTTGATTTTTGCCTCAGAAACACAAGCTGAGTGTGGACACAAGAAAAACACTTGACATATTTTAACAATCTGTCCGTTTTTGTGTGTCTCTTTGCAGAATGCCAAGCCCTTCTCCTCCTCAGACAGCCTAGCGAAGGTCCAGGAGGTAGCAAGCTGGCTTTTGGAAATGAACCAGGATCTGCTGTCGGGGGGCAGCAGCAGCAGGCGGAGTCGGGGGCCGGGGGGTCCGGCAGTGCGAGGTAACGCCTCCTCCACGGCCCGGGCACCCCAGCAGGCAGCAGAGGAGGGTGATGAGGATGAGCACATGAACCGGGTAGTAGAGGAAGAGCAGCTGCAGCAGAGGGTAAGGCCAACTGACGTTCAACAAATAATACTGTCGTCATATGGAAGGATTTGAAATTTAGACCTACAATCTAAATTAGGTTAGCGAGTTCTGAGCCGAGATGTGAAGATGCATAGATCAAATCCAGGTAATTGTGGAAATTTGATTTAGGCGTGCGCTGTGATTACCAATTAGGAACTTTTAGGAAAGTATAAATACAACAGATTTAATTTAGCATCAGACCTTTCCTCTGAGGCGTTGACATTTTATTTCCTTTTTTTCCTGGCCCTTCACAGCCTGAGGCGTCGCAGGTTGATGGCGAGAGAGAACAACCATGGGCGCCAAGTGAATCGGGAGCCAGCAACGGCCCTCGGGGAGAGGAGGAAGGGGAGGAAGACGAGGAGGGCCCGCCAAACGAAGTGAACGGAGGAGAGAAAGGAGCCCGATGGATGTGGGGGGCAGAGCAGAGGCGACTGCGAGGCCAGCCGCTGGGCGAAGAGGAGGAGGAGGAGGAGGAAGAGGAAGAGAACAACAACAGCAGCAGTCACCAAGAGGAGGAGGAGGCGGAGGAGAGGACAGAGGGAGGGGAGGAGCAGGGACGGGAGGAAGAGGAGAGGGAAGAGGGCGAGGAGGAAGAGGAGGAGGATGAGGACGAGGAAGAGATGGACCAAGACAGCGATGAATTTGAACATTCTGCGGAGAGTGGGAGGGAAGAGGAAGAGGAGGAGGAAGGAGAGAGGGAGGAAGGGCTGCGGTCTCCCTCTCTCAGGAACAATGTGTCGGCCCCCAATAACAACCTGGACTCGGGTTGTACTCACCAAAGCTCTTCCAACAAGAAGGTAAGCACAGCTGTTTTTTGTTGAACAGTCCTCATTGGGAGCCCTGTACCTTCTACTGAAGAAATAGTTCCTATGTAAACAGTTCACAGGGAGTTCTGTGAATCCTCCAGAGTTACCGAGGTCACTGTTTCTGGAAGAGAATTTGCTGTTGAAGTTATTTGTCTCGTTTTTCAATACCATTGGCAACACGAACGCAATTTCCATTCACCTCCATTGTATCTCAAGAGACCGACACCATAAATCTTGAGCAGATAAAACATAAAGCATTTGCAGACTTCTGTTACAAAATGCATAATTTGAGTGAACTGACTCTTCGGAGTTTCTGCAGCAGACACAGCAGTTCCAGACGTTTCTCACAGGCAAGTGTTTGGTTATTATCACACCACTGCTGTGAGCACGCCACACAATGTGCAGCACTGGCAACACACGGTTCATATTTAAAACGGCAGCTCCCTCTTTTGGCATAAGTGTGTTACTGCACTGCAAAGTCACGCTGGGTTCTCTTTAACAGGCAGAGGCAACATCTTCCCCGTGGAAAGATTGGGATGTTAAAACTACGTTTCATATTTAACAATGCGCATACAAACCAATGACAAGTTAGGATTGAATAGGACAGATCTGAAGTAATAAGAGATTAAACATAAGCCTGGACTAAAGAAGCGTTTAAGACTGGGGAGGAGGTGAAAGATGTATCTATGTACATTTTTATTTTCTTCCCAACCTCACCAAATTCAGATTTTATTTATTCTCTTTCCCTCTTGGTCACATGACATTTATTGCTGCTATTCTCGTCTCGTTCCAATCATGTCCCATTCCTTCTCAATCTTCTATCGCTCCTGGGTGAATGTGGACACTTGCACAACTTCTACCCCAAATTTGGATCAGAGGAAGTTTGATGAAGTGATGCATTAATGTTGAGACTCTCTGAATAAGTACTCCCTCACCTGACGGCACCTGAAAACATGACGAATGTAGCTACTTCTTTCCATTTGCTCATCAATACAAAGTTATTATCACTTTTGAAACACTTTTATCCTGTTGGGACTTCCATGTAACTAAACACCTATGAGAGATTATGGACTGATACAGTATATTGGATAATACACTCTACCAACATCATCATTATCAAAGCTTTATGACTGAATCTTAAACACATCCATCCACCGCATGGCAAAAAAGATTTTAACCCGTTCTTAAAATGAAGATGGTAGCCATTGGTAACCTGGAAAGGAAATAGAGTTCCAATTTGAGAAAAGGGTTATTAATCTCAAAGGCTGGAAAAAGTTTTTTTTTTATTATTGTTTAGCAGACAGAAAATATTTGATTATAGATGGTTTCGAAGAGTCTTTGAGGATTCTGGAAATTCATAAAAAGAAGGTGTTGTTAAATGACCTCCTTGCATTTTTCTATTAAGTATTTCTAATTCAGAGATCCTGAACCCAAACCACACACCTTCTGAATTCAAGTTTTTCTCTCAGTCGCAGAACTAAGACTAAGACGTGTGAACTCGACAGATACAAAATAAAATTCTCCAAAAAAAAGGTCTTTGTTAGTCTTTCCCACCCTTACAACAATCCCTATTAATTCACATTTAAATATGAAGATATTCCGGCTTTACAAGCTGTTTTTCCTCGCCGTCTCTCTCTGCCGTGGCTGGCCTGCTGAGCAGAGACTCTCACTCGTTCTTTGGAGGCAGACCATTATATGAGCTAAATAATATGGGAGACATCGGCAATAAACAACAACAGCAAAAATAACCAACCGGCGATGTACACGGCTTATTGCCCATTGCCGATATATTATATATCAAATCGCCCGACCCTTCTGAGGATCGACATCTTACTAAGACACGTATTTTCCTCCATATGTTTGCTTCACTTGATGGTGGGGTAAAAGCTTAATCATGTCACTTTCCCCTTCATTTCTGAGAGGAAAGATGATGTCAAGCACATCCCGTTGCTGTCATCAATACCAAAGCGCATAGAGGAGGGTCTGGATGAATGCTGAAGTACAACATTAGTCACCAGTGTCAATAAAGCAGCTGCCGTGTGCGGTCACAACAACTGGGGTAAAAAAACAGATTAACGATGAGTAATCGCAACTAAAAGTGGGGTTAGTCTTTCTTTGCATCTCTTTAATCACACACTTTATTCCAGGGCCCTTTTGTTATGCAGTTTGTGATGGAGTGACAGCACGGTATTTAGTAATTATAGCTTACCATCCTCCTCGTGAGACACTTCATTCATGTGTACAACTCACAGAAGACAGTTTTAGGACATGGTAGGACTCTAAGCACGTTCATGGCTCACTCATAGTTTGCTGACATGATGAGTGACGAGTAAGGTGAAGCGCTTGATGTTCAAAAGACAAGTTGCACAGATTGTCTGATTTCTTTCTCAGGAACAGAACAAACACACGGTTTTATTTAGATTTCATACCGTCACAGCACTTTGTCCTTTAGACCCCCGTTGCTTATAATAGTACATAAGAGTTGTTGGAGTATCAGGATCACTTCAGCAGATGGTAGTAAGTATATTAAAAAAAACAACTCACCAGTATAAATCTTTGTTTCCATCATAGTACTAACTACATTGTGTATTTGTGTTATTTATGTAAATTAGAGCACCAATTAGCCCCCTTAATCCAATATTTGTCCGGTTTTCTTTTCCAAAATAAGACTTGAGGCAGATATTTGTATTACGTGGGATGTAACCATACTTGTTAACAATGTTTTATTGTGTTGTATCATAGACACCAGAGATAATACACCATATCAACAGACCGTAATGACTAAAACTGTGACAGATTGGTCATCAGCAGCAAGGTTTCATGACTGCTCTCCCCACACATAGCTGCACACCATTGAAGTTTGATTCTTGCGCTCGAAAAGCATGCGCCTCTCTTAACCGTCGCAGTTGTTTCCTGTAGTATATGTCATACCTGTGGTCTGAATATAGAATGATTTTATGTGTGTGTGTGTGTCTGAGCCTTTGATGGAGATATTGTCCTTGCTTATATTGGCCTAAATATAGCAGTTAGTCTGAATTTGCTCCTGAGTGCCTCTTACCATCTGACACAGCTGTTTGTCAGTCACTGCAGTGGGCCAGCTGGCTTTGATGTTGGATGTACAAATTTTGTTCAGCTGTGGGACCTGTATTCTTGGAATTAGTCGTGCAGAGTAGATGACCGTTTATCGACAGTTCACGTGGTCATTCCTTCGACATATTTACACTCGCCGTGTTTTCGGTGAAAAACGCCGGTGTAGATGATGGCTTCTGAATGTGAGGGTTGAAAGTTCTGCTTTTCTAGCCACTAAACCGTATAGGAGATTGTAACACACATTTCTAAGGTATAAAAAACTAAAATAGAGACTTTATCTTAAACATCATTACATGCTTTTAATTTTAGATTTGTCCCCGGACTACAGTGTTTACAAATCACACATTACATACATGCGGGGCTACTTCTAGAAGTGACATTAGAATGAAATGAAAGTCATGTCGATCAGAAAGGTTCAAGGAGAAGAAGTGAAAACGCAATACGAATGATAATATAGAAAAGACAAACAAGCAGGTTAAGAATTAAAACAAGAGATTCATCATGAATGTGAATGTGTAATTTCCTCCAAAAGCTTCAGGTCTAAAACTGCTAATGTTTCCTTTAGAGTTGAGTCGGGAGACAGCCAGGGGTTGCAAATAAAGATTATTGTATATTCATTAATCTGACTATCATTTTTCTCTGTTCGGTCTATAAAACTGGAGAAAATGGTGAAAAGTGGCCATTAAAGTGACATTAAAATGTTTTATGACAATAATACACAACAGAGAAAAGCAGAAAAACCTCTCAAATAATAAACCGAAAGTATGCAATGTTCGGCATTTATTTAAGTTAACGATCATCAAAATAGTTGCAGAATAATCTATTTAATCGCTGCAGCTCTAGAGACGGCTAATTCAGATGATGATCAGACGTCATGAAGAACAGCAACAGCAGCTTTACGAAGGCCCCAATACTGTATGTTTAAACTTTATGGAGCATTCACAATGACTGATATAGACTGGTCATATAAAAACAGAATATCTGTCTGTATATAACAAACAAAGTCAGTAGTTATGTCATTTCAGTGTTCTCGGTCAACATGACTCTTGTGTCTTTTATTGATTTTTAAACAAAACCAGAGTTACTAAGTGCATGGGTGGTAGTGGTGGTAGTGGTAGAGGTAATAGAAGATGTATTACCTTCATATAAGTTACACATTTAGAGGTTGTGCGTATGCTCCCAAGGAGCACACGTATGCAGCCTGGCAAACTATGATATGTGTATTTTGACAGCTGCGGTATCCGTGAGCCAAACACGGCGCAACAGGGTTGTATCAGAGGGTCAGTACCCAAGTTTGGACCAAAGATGTGTGCGTCCATGTGGGGTTAGGTGATCGCCACGTGCGCACTGTACGTGCGGCAGAAGTGCGCAGTACACAAAGGCGTGTGCAAAGTAGAAGTAGCACTATGAAAACTTCTGATGTGGCGTTCAGCTTTCTGTGCATGTCTTCACGTGTCCCTGTTGAGGACAGATTGTCTTCCCAGGATCCAGGTGCTGTCGGCTCAGGTCACCAGATTTAGACACTTACCCCCTTCTTCTTCTTACTCGCCATGCTCGTCTTTTGACCCCGTGCCAACGGGATGATACTCGGGGGGGTGGGGGGGCGGGGTGGTCGCGCTCATTGTTTCACCTTTTTAAAATTCTTTAAGAGCTTCGTGAATCAATATTCAAGCCGTGCATTAACATCTCTGCAGATTTAATGTGCAAAGATATTCTGGAGTTGAGGCTGAACTTCATTTAGATTTACATATTGGATGCCTTTCTATTCAAGGGCTCTAAGAAGGGCACGCATCATATGACATTTTAATGTGTTGAATGACAGAATATATGGGGTTGGGTGAACATGAGGCGTGTATCTGAAGAGGGTGTTGATATCTGCATAGTGTGGCATATACATTAGCCTCTGGGAAAGCAGATTACTTGACAGTAGCAGATGGAGAGAAGAAAAACGTTTACGGTGTTAAATATTATATTCCATATAGTGGAGTACAAAATTGGTAATGAGCCCACAACTAATGGAAAAATACTTCCACTCCTCTAAGGGTTACTTTGCTGATTTTCAGTTGGCTTTGTATCTTTGCAATGTGGGTGGTATGTGCAATTGGCAAAGTGATCCTTTAAGTTGTTTCAGAGAATTTGAAGTAATTATTACGCCACATACTGTGAATTAATGTTCAGTGAAGAAAATGTTGCCGTACAGTTGCAAATAAATTGGCCATTATTACAGAAGCCCTTTGAGAACTCCCAGCAATTGTGAATATACAGCTACTCTACTAAATCTACTTTGATTTAAAGGCCTTTATATTGCTCGGCTTCAGAATAAATGGCAGGCATGCTTGAAACATTTAAGCTACTTTATTTGTTGGGCTGTAGATAAATTAGGAATTTTATGATTGTGTGCCACTTTTTCTTTATTTCCATAACTCTGCATGAATTGTTTTGCGATCAGAAATGGCAGATGTTGACATTTTTCAGGTGACTGAATGTGTTTTACTGTTCTATTAAAACAACTTTTAGCCCTGGAATTTAGATCTGAATTTCTTTTACACGGCACAGGAGAGCCTTAGACACGTTTTTTTTAATTATAGCATATCTTTCCAAACCATTGCCGATCTTAAAGTCTTCAAATCTAAAAGTTCTGTTAAACTTTCTATGTGATATGAATAAACAGGGACATATTATGCCCATTTTAGGCTTCATGCCCTACCATTTTAGAATTAATTTTAACATGTCACTCATGACTAATTACTAAGGCATTATATGATCGTACAGGATTAGATGTCTCATACTAATTCATCAGAGACCTTTGGTGGCAAACGGATCTGCAGAGCTATGATAAGGCAAAGGGGAGAGCATGAGTGCATTGACAGCACAACACGCGAACATCAACGCTGGCTAAATAAAGAAGGAAATTATCTGGATTAAAAGAAGATATAAATATATTTAATATAGTGAGATGTGTGACTGATATGTTCAGTTTGTCTTGACTAAAGACGAATGACTTATCTTTTCAGCCTCTCACTTCAGCCATCAGGGTAGTTACATCTACATCTAGATCTGAACGTCATTGAATGTGAAGTAAAAGTGTCTATTTAACTCTAATCTGTTTGTATCAGCCATCAGCTCAGATGTCCTTCTCCTCTTTGTGTCATGTCTTTTCAGATTTTCCAAAGCTATTACTTTTTGAATATTGATGAAAGGACATTTAAAGAGAGAGGTCAGACTCTCACTCTAATGCTTATTGGTTAAAGTCTTTGGGGACACGGTGACTTCTATAGACTTCTACTGCCGGCTGTTCAAAACTTATTATTTTTTTTTTTAATGTATTACAGTTTGATATAGGAATGAGCAGTAACTCGTCAGCCAAATAGTTTTTACTCTAGCAAACTTGGACAATTTGAGGTGCACTCAGTGCTCCACTTTTCTTCGCACACACATTACCGTTCATTGTCGGTAATTAAATGTTTTTCCAAATGGAAAGACAGCCGGCTTATTGTAGGTGGCATCTCCCACACACTGGCCTTGTCACACAGGCAGAAATGAGCCACAAAGGACCAGTGTTCTTATCCTCCCACATGAAAGCAACTCGTTGAGTCACTACCAATATATGTTGACGGCAAATTGTCTTCACTGAAGCTCATTATATACTGATGCACTTCCTCAGGCCTGTTGAATTGGTTGTTGCCCAGCACTCTGTTCTCTCCCGACATCTTTTTATTTTTTTTTACTGAAAACTAAGATGATGATTATTCATCACAACTGCTCATCTGTCTTGGTTAACACGTTTAGTTTGTTTAATATTATCAAGACATTAAATCACAAATGACGAACAAAATGTTATTAGTGATGCAATAAATTCCGAGACACGTGTTTTTTTTTTTTTTTACGTGGCAAAGATGCAAGTTTCAAGGTTACAAAGCGACATCATATTAACAACAAACCAATCTATGCCCCAACCAATGAGAAGAAGTCACCAGTGCAGGAAAAAGGAGGTAATCCCTCACTGGCTTCCCACTCGCTGCCACTTGTTATTCCTGGGTCGTCTAATTCTGCTGCAGACGGCTGCTAATTGTCTTCTGTGCTGCTTGAGATACGATTTTTAGTTTTTGTTTAAATCCAAGTGCTCTAATTGATGTCAACAGCACCAGTCGTTGAGACTTAGATAATTGCCTCGGGTAGGCTTTGCTCAAATGATTCTTAGAAAACAAAAAGAGCTGTTCTGTTGTGTGTGTGTGTGTGTGTGTGTGTGTGTGTGGGCCCACCACTCCTGCACGCTCAGCATGTCTTTTTTTTTTTTTGTCGGTGGCTTTTTTCTGCTTTAGAAGGTAACAACAAAGGCACATGGACCGAAAGGATTTGCCCTTCCACAGTAGCATACAGTTGCATTAAACCTGCGGCTTGTCTGTGCAGTCACAAATCCGTTGCCTGCAATGGCGGTCACGTTCAGGAAGCAGCAGCCTCGTTTAGTTGCGATTCGTTTTTTTTTTGCACTGCGCAGCTTTAATTTGCATTTCAGACTTAAAGGGTTTTTTTCAAGTGGGGTTGTATGAGGTACTCTAACATATTCTGTGCATTACACCCACAGTATACGAACTATCACTTTAATAATCTCAAGAAAAACATCCTGGTCGTGTGTTCATAAGGTTCCAAGCGCAGTCAGTCACATTCTTGTAAAAACTTTCTTTTCACAGGATATTAGTGGAATTTGCAGCGCAGCATTGTTGTCCCAGTCTTTGCCACCAGAGGGAGGCAGTGGTCTGAGAGTCGTGTACCTACAATAATCCGTGACCCTACAGGTTGTGGGTGCTTGTTGCAGCTGTGTTCAGACTGCACCACGGGCTTTATCCAGTAATGAACTGTAGTCTGTCTCCCATGGACCAGTGTGTGGAAGCGAGTGAGGTTTCATGTGTTTGCTTTCTCCAGTAATACCTTTGATGTTTGGCAGAGGTTTTAACTTCATTGCTGGCTGATGTAGAGACAGTGTGGGGGCGAATAGCAATTTTCGAGCTCGAAACCTTTACTTGTATCTACTATATGAATATTTAAATGTAATAAGCTATGCCTCGCTGTATGTTTGGGTGGCACGCTGCATCATCCAACGCAGACTGCAGAACATGTGCAACGGTATTATCACCGTACCTAAATTAAAAGGCGGATCACTGCCTGTCATTAATGTGCATTTTATAATTTAGTTATGTCATGCGAGTCCTAAAAAAAGATTTTCTCCTCACAAAGTCACCTCACGCTCTCAAGAGCTGCAGAGATGGTGTATGAGTGACATTGGCAGCACTGAACCAGCAGGAATAGTGTGCAGTGCTGTTAATATGCGGTTGTACTCTCTTTTATTGACGGTAGTAAAAACTGGAACCATTCTGCCTGTTTCGTAGCTTGAGCGGACGACTACTGCTCGGAGAAGCAAAATGATCGCACCAGTATGCAAACACAACGGTCTCTGCTTTACTTCTAAAAGGTAGATACTGTTGTGAAAGTAAGAGTGCACGACTCTTGAGTTAATCATTGTTTCACACCGGATGTGACTCAGTTCATCAGGAGGCCGTTTGTTCAGGTATTCACAGTGTTCACTGTTTTTGCCCGTTTTTCAATGGATTTGAAAGAAAGCGGTCCCTTCGTGTGTTGCCTGAGCAAACGATGCTTCTTGCACATTTAGTCTGCAGCATTAGTACCACGATGAGTACTTACTTCTATTTTTTTTAATGTTGATAACTACACGGGGATGACCTACAGTGTCCCTCTCCCACAGGATACCTCGTCATCTCAATTGCGCTGAAAAGCAGGGAGTGATTTGTAAGTGTACTGAGTTACCAGAAGCCAAACATTCTTGACCTCTGGCACTCCAGGGATTGTAAACTCAATGACCAGTCAGGGATACTGGGGCACAGAGAAAGCAGACAAATGTACAACAGACATTTACCCCTTTTTAATAGCTTTGTTAGTGGCCTTTATAGGGAACTTATGAGCTTGTGCAATAGTAACCATGTGACCATAAAATGTTTTTGCTTGATTATTAGAGTTTGTAGCTTCATACTCCAAATCTTCAAAGATACTCACTCAGCACAGTTTCTCCCATTTTTTTTTTTTTTTTTTAAATATTCCTTTACATGTTTGCCAGATCAATTCATGGAGAATAGCATAATAGATCATGTTTAAGGAAAATGTTCTTCCATGCATTGCAGAGGCTCAAAGGGTGAATATGATTGCATGGCTTGCCATTTAACGAGTTACTTTGGGCTGATCATGTTGTAGCAGACTGGAACAGTGAGTCTGTCACATAGCTTTATGGCCTAAGATTAGTCCGAAAGCTCAAGTAACCTCCACAAGGCCCGGGGGCGAGTCGGAGAGTCGCAGCCATTCACAGGCGCCTCACTGGTCATTTCACACTGCATGTGGCGTATTGTCAAAAAATGGTTTGTAATCTGAAAGAGAAAATTAAATAATTGAAAAACCAACCGTTCAAGTAATTGAAATTCTAAAAGCATCACTTGAGGATATTAAATAAGGCCTGTTGTTTTTTTCTCGTATGTCTACACGAAAATACATTGTTCTCTGTGTTTTGTCGATGTACATTTGAAAGGCAAAACTTACACTCTACTCATGGTCTTGGAGTACAGAGGTGTAGTAAGAACCTGACACACCCAGTGCCAAAAAAGCCAACTGAGCAAACAAATTGCGTCCCGGGGAGGTATCTGTAAAAAGGTGTACATGTGAATACACTGCAAATACTGCAGCTGGTGGTAAGTTCACGACTGACATGTTCAGTAAGGCTGTGCTATATTCTGCTCTCATGGAAAGGTAAGGTCACATTACATTTCAGTCCTACGAACACTCGCTCCGTCTCTGAACTCTGAAACGGCTGTGTTTGGAAATTAAGTTATTTTTCTCGTGTTTTATCACCATTTTTAGTACGTTGTCAAACTACCAGACCACAAACTGTAGGGTCACCCTCTCACTCTGTTTTATAGTTTGCGATTGATCCCATCAATATTTATGTATTACCTGCTGCAGAGCCATGATGTCACGGGGCATGGAGGTTTGATTTAATGGAGATGCAATGTGACTGAATCCAAAAATCAACAGCGAAAGTTAATTTCACACAATGTTTTCACCACCATGAATCGATTGAGTCTCATTAAGTGCTCGGGAATACAAATTGTGGATGTGATTGCTTTAAAAGCTGCAACTGCAAGCCTTTAAAGTTTGTCCTTGCCCGGCACATGGGGTTTTGCTTGTGAAGAAGTGGAAAGGAAAAATAAGAAAAGACTGTACTAAATGGGTGAAATCACTACTTATTTGGCCACCCGAATGTCCAGTCAGAGAGCTCTCCATCGCCAACAGCTTCTGCTGTTCAACGTGCTCCATTGGCTGAACAGCTGCCGATAAGGTGCCAACTTACTCCAATTGTGCTGAACATACCGTAAAAACTATGGGCGTTGGTCCGCCACAAGCACTCAATGGCGCCCAGCGGCCTGGTGTGTTCGGGCCCTCCGCCTACTCTGATAGATGTTCTGGCTCCGTAATCCTCCTCAAACAATGGCGCATGTGAGAATAGAAGAGAGGTTAAGCCCTGTAGGTCTGTCTGTTACCATGTGTTCAGACATTTAAATGCACACAGAGAAGGCTGTCTCTTGCCACTTGCCCTTTCTGTAGATTTGTACATATTCATCAGATTGTCAGCTGCTTTCTGCTACATCTTTTTTTTTCTTTGGGAATCAGCATAACCTGCATTAATAACTTTTCTCAATTCCTTACGGTTGCACCGCTTGTTTACGCCAGTAGACGTTTATCGCTTCACTCCATCGCTACGTTAGCTTTGTGTATGAAGGGTTAGATGGAAAAAGACCAACATCCTGTTGCTGCATCTTGTAGCTGCATGTGAACGCACTTTAATAGACTTAAAAGTCCATCCCTCCCGATACTTGGTCAAGTGAATCATTGTTTAAGTGCGTGTGTTACACATACTAACATTGAACTACTGTGGGATCGTCTCCTGAAATATCCTCAGCCTCTCTGCTGACATAGACGGAGTTACTGACATTCCTGGACACCTTGGTTCATGGGAGAGCTGGAGAAGGCCAGCGTAAAACAAATCCCAGCTTCAACACCTGCCCTGACAAATGTGATTCAGACAAGGATACTGAGCAGTTTTGTTGTATGCTGACATGCTTTCATGGCGTAAAATTAACTGGGCTCAGTGATGATGTAGTCCACTAAGTTGGGAGGACCGCAGAGGGGTCAGAGAATGACCACAATGAGGAAGCTCTCCGGACTCGTGGGCTGTGTCAGACGACTGCTGGTTCACATTCCATCACCGAGGGGTCATAAGAGCAGATTCCACAGTGCCCGTCTGAGGGGGAGTGGCTGAGTTGGTCCATCCTCTTTTTAGGCCCTGACGGCAGCTGCCTTGCCTGGCTTGGGCGCAACAGTGACCTCACACCTCAGAGATATTTTAAAGGGTGCCAGTCAGCAGGGAGATGAGTTCTGAGTAGGTATGTTCAGAGCGCAGCATTGAGACGTCTGTCCTACAATTGTGAGGTCCAAGGGAAGGTACCACGTTCATGTAAGAAAGGTTTTCTGCTCGCGACGATAGTCGGACAGGTTTGGGAGCTCCCTCTGGGATATGATCCAGTAGACGACCTGTTTTGCAATGCTGAGGCATTGCCCTATTCCCCGTTTCTCGTCTGGTGCTCGGAGAAAGATGCCAAATGTTGCCTTTGGGAAGGGGAAGACTTCGTCCCACGTGCCGCTGGAGAAGCAGCCACTCGACCAGGCAGACCCCAAGCACGTTGCCGAGGAACCGTTACCCCCCCAGAAAGTTCTCAAGATATTCAGCCTTAACATCATCGCACAGGGTTTGCCTTTCTGTCGCAGACGGGTGAGTTTTGTACGTATTAGGCCAGTCACACGGTATAAGTTCTGTTGAGTAACTAACCTAAAAATGTCAAAGGTCATCTCTCACCCTCTTTCCCCTAGGTTGTTGTTGCTTTGTGTAACTGCTGTTTTATTGAAGAGGTGAATCAAAATTGAAGCTCCCTTGGCTACTTTCATTTCTGTTCGACGTATGCCTTTTTTTTTTTTTTTTTTTTTTTTGCACAATGAAACATTCACTTTTACACATTTACTACCGAATTAATCTTTTTCAGTTCTACTTATTATTAAAATCTGTCCAAATAATGTAACGCCACACCCCCTCAAAACAAATGCGCAGAATATCTTCCTTTTAATGATTACTTGTTTTGACCTTAAATATCATAGTTTTTACATTGCTGGTATTGGTAGGAATAAATAAGAACAACTTGAGACACTTTTAATTTTAATATGGATAGATTTGTCTATTTGTCAGATGTACGTCATTCGTTTCAGTACGAAGTTCTCTCTCCACGGCTCCACCCATAACGGACGACGGACACCAACATATAACCTTAAAAAGGCCGTCGCCCAATGAGCCTATTTTTAGGTCATGTTTTAGATGAAGATATGTAAAAAAATATGCTTGCATTAATTGGAGAGAACATTTTAGTAAAACACAACATTCTTCTCCTGCAGTTAATGGAATAATTATGCCAAAAACTCTGTTAGATAATTTATATCTTTAATATTCAGATTAATTGATTAATTGAGATTTGTTTTCATTATGAATAGGGTTATAGGACTTTTGAATACCCTAATCTATTTGTCTTAAAATGTAAAATACATAAATTAGAGGTGTTGCCTTAATTGGAGTTGAAGGTTGAAGCAGTTCCAAAACAACATTACGTTCCAACTGTGACGTTAGCAATTTCTTCCCCTTTAAAAGCAAATAAGGTTGCCTGTTAGCAACGATAACAGTAAAACTGCTTGCATTAAAAGTCTCCTTTTGAAAAATTAATAAGATTAAACTTCCATTTCAAGTAAGATGCTTCCTAGATGAACCAAAAGCCCTGTTTGAAAGAATAAACCCTCTAAATGTCGCTAATCTCTTCATGTTTTGTCACCGGCAGTCTAATGTTCAAACATGAACAGATTAAAGCAAGTTACGACACATTAAAATAGTTCAACCATCACATTTGAATTGATATTATAAAGTTTTGCGGATTTCTTTAATGCCATTTGAGAATTTATGCTCATGTCACTTCATTGTTTTTTTTAAACACATTTTCCAAACTCAAAAACATTCGCTGTCGATATCTAGTTTTGGTGTATTAAAACTTATACGGCAGGAAATAAATATCCTTCCTTATACTTAACTTCTGTTTGCTTTTTCATATTACATACTTGACCAACCAGATTTTAGTGTGTTTGAATGAACTTGTCAGGTTTTTAATTAAATATTAGGCTGAGAACATCTTGGCGAAAGACTCACCAACTGTTTTTTTTTGTACGGCTGCATTTGACCTCTGAATTACAGTGGCGCTGACAGTTTCTTTAATGTCACTAAAGATAAAGAGGTAGGCAGTGAAATCATTAAATTCCAGTCTGTCAGAAAAGAAACGAATAGATTGGGGTAGCGAGGAAAAAGGTTGTGAAATATCAAGACTAAAATAGAAATAAGGGAAGATGTCACAATGACGGAGAAGTGTCTTTTTTTCCCTGTCAGATCAAAGCTTGCTGCTGTGTTGACCATCTTTATGAAACAAAGGGTCTATTATAGAGATTTAGTTTAAATGAGTGCTGTTTATGCAGCAGTTCAACAGTAGTTTTAAAAAGAATAGCCGTGATGGACCAGGAGGCTTCTTTAGATAACCCAGCCATGGGTTATTTGATGCAGGGCATTGATTTAAGCAACAACATCAAATAAAATAAAGATGGACGAAGAGGGAGGCTGTGTGTTGCACCTCCTTTTGACATTAAGATGTTATGCATCATCCCTGCAACATCTCTACATTTAGCCTCTATCCTTTTATATGATAAAGTCATATTGAGCATGAAAGACATTCGGTCTTTACTGACTGGTCTTTGGTTTAGGAACGGCATTCCCATGAGCCTCAGCTTTGCTTCAGCTGAGCCTTTCTGGCTGCAGACTCTTGGTCTTATTCATGTATGTGGGGTCCAAAATAATGTTTTTAGCTTACCGGCCATCTTCTGGCTGGTGGATGGAAAAAATTTACTGGACAGACTTTTTTTTTTTTTACTAGCCAAAAAAATTGTAAATAACATTTTACTATTGCATTTTTCTATTACTACTATTAAGCATGTCATCATTGTCTCAAATGCTATCCTCAATAAATATAATAGTAGTGTGCAGTAATTATAGTAGTAACCCTAAGTGTTTGCAGAAATATTAATTCAACTGTTTTTTATTAGGTTAGGTTGAGAATATAACAATTATGGAGAAATGAACCATACAGTAACAAGTAAAAATAAGTAACAGCAATAAATTCAGAGTTATAATAGTAATATATGTTTTTTTTATTCTGTTGTAACATGTTCAATCTTCCTCAGCCAATTCCCTCTCTTTTTCCTCAGATCCGCTTTAGGTAGACAGCCACTGCTTCACAAATATAAATTTTCATATTCAAATATGTTTAAACAATTTTTGTTTGTATATACATGTTCAAATATAGACTATTTGTTGACAGCCTTATTCCACATCTTCCAAACTTTACATAGGGAACAGCAGTGACGAGATCTGTCAGGATAATAATTGGTTTGACTGTTAAAGAAAGTAGAACTGGGGTAAAGCACAGCGTTGATCTCTTTAATCTGTGTGCCAGTGGATTAGACTGAGGCATCTGTGTTTGTGCTCAAACACTTTTACTTTTGATTATTTGCTTTTCATGTTTAAGAAGGCAAGCACATCAGGAAGCTCTCGACTTATGAAAAGGAACCTGAGATTTAAGGTTGTTTATGAAGTCTGTTAACTAAATGGAGGAAGCCACGCCGGCTCTACTGAACATGTCAGCTGTCTCCAGTGAATGACATAGCTGGGATTTCCCAGTGTCTCTACGGTATGACTCCAGCTTAAGTTGCCTGAGACTACCTCTTCAAAAAGAACAAACTATATTGCAAAAAACATAGTTTGATGCTTCTATTGTCTAATATATCATTTTTTCTTTTTTTTCCCAATTTAAAATATTAATTTGGACTTTCAATTTAGTTTTTCTCGTCTCTACGATGTCTCGTATCTTAAAGTGAGATCTTCACCGACCCCTAACACTTCTCCTACTGTACAGATGAAGATAGCCCTAGGTTAAATTTCCAATTCCGACGTGGACCAGGGGAAGCCAAACCGTATTTCCGGGAGCCAAAATGAGCATCCAGCTGTTGCAGGATAAAGCGATCAAGATATAGAACATTAGCAGCAGGACATTTTATTTGCGGTATTGCTTTTCTCACCCACCACACCCTGCGGTGCAGGCCTGTTGAGTAAGGGGATCTGGACTTGCCCATAGCAGCTATGTCTGCATCAACAGCTATCAGCAAGATGCATTTGCTGCCTGAGCAGGTGTTGTGGATGTGTGGCGACTTTCTTTCTCGAGTTTGAAACCAAGCCTCTGAGTTTCCTGTGGTTTTGTCCACAGATTCCTTAATTAGAGCCACACAACTGCTGTGTTTTCTTTCCTTTTTGTGTTTTGCTCGGTTTATTTATCGTTTGCTTGTGAGTTTTTGTGCGTATTTCCTTTAGTTAATTATGAATCGTGCTATCAGAAGGATATCAAAAAGCCATCTCTCGCTATTCGAATGCACAGTTTTTGTTTTTTTTAACCATCTATTTTGGAGAGCACATGCCTGGATACACAGAGGACGATCTTATTCACTTTCAATTTGACTCGTCTGTCCCTGACGGTTACGTGACAACCGGGGTGACATGATACGGCTCCTGATCCTGCTACTACCGAGTCGGATGAACTTATAGCGGCTCAAGTGTTACTTGTCTTTACTATTCATATTTCAAAACCAACTGTTTTCCATCAACAAAACCTTGAAATCACCTCAGCTGCGTCAGTGTTTGGATTATGTATAGCTAATTTTAGCAACACAATCATCGCCTTGTCTTTGCCGTTTCCTCTTTTTTTATTATTTTGTTTTGCAAAAATGCAACTGTTGATCATTTGGTGAATCTACAATTCTGCGTTTGAGTGACAGGCAGAGTTCAGTAGCTTGTCAAATTTTGAAATAACAAAACAGTGTTACCGTATGTGTAAAACTAAATAAAATAAGAAATGAATATTAACTGAAAAAAAAAAGAATATCGCAAGCAGTGCACATTTCAGAGGTTGGTGCATCTGGAAAAGGGGAAATACTCTGTGGTTGTAATGAGAAATAGCCACAGCAGGAACACTAACAGGAACCACCACAGGAAAACTACATTTGTGCGACAAGCACCTGATTAAATTACCAAAAGTTTCTTAACATCAGCGATGCAGATTATGATGTGCTCTTCATTAAGCACCATTAAATGTAAGTAAATTAATCTCCTCAGCGTCTCCGTAACAGTAAATTTATTTAAAATGTCTCCGTGCTACATAAAGGTTGCTGCTCCCACCTCACTCCCTCATTATTCATTAGCAGTCGGCGTTTCACTGAAGATAAACTTGCAGCCCTGGAGGAGCAGCTGCCTTTACTAATGTCGGTCTCTGTAGATAAGTGTTGTAAAGAAAGTAAGGCTCCCCTGACAGTATCATGATACTTGACAAACGCCATCACGCAGCCCTTTAAATCATTTTTTCTCCTATTTCTTTGAATAGCCAAATGTAGAGTATTGGGTTTGACAGCATAAGAATCTAATTAATCTTTTGAAGTTTTTGACTCCCCCCCCACCTTCTTCCATGACTGATGCAATATATTGAAACACACTGGAGTAAAGTTGGCATGAAGTGAGATTCCTTGCTTAATTTGGTGTTTGACTGTGTATGTTCAGAATTTCAGTGTTTTCCATTTTTGTCTTACATTTGTCATACTTGCATTATCCTTGAGAAAATAGAAAATAATGGGTAATTGCTTATTTATCTACCAAGTATAATTGAACTATGATAAAAAAATGTGGTTTTATTTCATTTGTAGAGGTGTAGACATTTCTCGTTTTGAGATGCGATGCGGACGATGCATCAATGCAGCGACGAAACCTAATCGGGAGTCTGGTTTCATTTCAGCTCCGTGTGAGTCTTAACTGGGTTTTGCTGTAATTTACTTTTTGTCACACTTGTTTCTTCTCTCGCTCTCTCTTCCCGTCTGATCTGTGTTTCACCGAGGGCAGAGCCACACACACACACTCACACTCACACTCACTCACTCACTCACTCACTCTCTCTCTCTCTCTCTCTCTCTCTCTCTCTCTTTCTCTCTCTCTCTCTCACTCACTCACTCACACACTCTCTCTCTCCGTGTGTGCGGAGCTGAGAGACGGCACTCAAAACACTCTCGGCGGTCTCAAACACGTTGCTCTAACTACCAATATTAGCTGCTCTGTTTCAACAATGTTGGGCTAAAATTCAACCGTTGTGTTGGGAGATGTAGTGAACTAAACCAAGTAAGAGTAGAAGAGCTATGAAACGATGCAGCTTTTTTTTTTTTTTTTATCATAGGCTGTTTGCATTCGGTTTGAAGAAATTGTTGAATCTATACATTGATCAGAAGGGCTACTGTGGTATGTTCAAGTTTTAAAACTTACCTTTCTTTCAACAAGGAGTCATCCTGTGATGTTTCCTTGATGCATTTGACCCTATTTGTTGAGCACATGCAGACTGCTGATAAGTCGATGATTTAAAAAAAAAACGTTTGATTTTCGGACATTAAGCCCTCCTCTGAAGTAAGAACCACAGCACACTGCAGGAGGTTGGAATTCATTGTCCTTGGGCTCCAAATAACACAGAGAGGAGGAAGGCATCTGCCATCGGCTATTCTGAGAAGCAGTCCCATTCCAGGGAGCACACAGATCCAGTCAGCTAGCTCCCCAGCACCCAGATCTACCAAACAGTTCTGTGTTTACCCCCCGAGTTCAACCGAGAACCATTTGTGTGACCCGAAAACTGGGATTATTTTGTTGAAAGAGATACTCTTCTTTGATTGGTATCTGTCTAGTTGGGCCTTCTAATATTTAGTTTGTAAAAAATGGGACTTTTTTTGTCTTTCAAAAATGTTAAAACATATTGCAATAAACTGAATATCTGCGAACAGCTTTTCTGTAGCCAGATGTCGACCATGTTAAAACGGTCTTTACATTTTGACGTTACATATGATCAGTGAACTTTAAACCCGATCTAGAAAGCTGCGGGTGCTTAGTGTTGTACTCTTGTTGTGCTTTACATACAGAGCGTACCGGATAGCGATGTGCTCCCACTTGCCACAAGGCTGCCTGAAGGCACTGACGTTTCACACGTTGTTTGATACTCTAGGAACTGAGAAAAAGATGCACTCTTCCTTTAGGAAAATGTCACGGCTGAAAGCTCCTAAACATTATTTTCAATGAAGATGTGAAGCAAAGTGGAACCTCTTAAAAGACCTTCACACATGCATTACTCATCCAGATACATTATTCATCTCAGTTGTGCTGCATTGCACACACACACACATTCTCCTACATAATTCAACGCTATTTGTATTTTACTTGTATAGGATACAATGCATACAGAAAATCGCTGAATATTTAATAGAAACAGTTTTTTTTTTATTGGCCTGATAACATTCTTTTAATCAGCATTTTACTGTGAGGGACATGCATTAGCACGCTATTTCCTGCCAAAGCTATAAAAGCAGGCTGTTTTGCATTAGAGATTTTTGTATTTTGGGTTTGGGTTCTTTCATGTACTGTGCAATTAATCTAAATTTGGGCACATTTGAATGAAAATCTGATGACGGTTGGTGGGACAAACACACTGTCCTGATGTCGCAGAATAGTAGTTTTTGTGTGTTTTTTAAACTAGACGTGCACCAATTACAATTTTCTTGGCTGATTCATATTTTTTAAAAGTCTGATCTGCCGATTCATATTTCTTTCTAAGAGCATTAATTGACAGCGAGACACCACCGTCCCGAAAAATGATTTCAACAATCCCGAAGTAGGTCAGACATTTTAAATGTTATCTTTTTACTTTGTTATTGTTAGCAATAGTTCTTTGTATAAAAACACAAAGTTCAAATGATTAAGATTTTTTTTTTTTTTGGATTTATATTTAAATACGTTCAAAATCAAGACAATGCAACCTCTTGTTTCGAAAGTGCATCTGTAGCTTAAATTCTTGATTTTAAAAAAAACAAAACATTGAGGATGCTTTTTCTTCTTAACTTTAAGTTTGCTTATTTAATTGTGAATATGTCATGTTACAGATACATACTCACAGGCTTTAAAGTGATCTTAAAAGTTCACACAAGTGATTTGAGTTTGTGCTCAAAAAAGTATGCAGATACTGTTTAGACTGTTACTGCCTTCATACGTCTCTGAGTTAAAGTTCCTGTCGGTCGGTGGGTGATCCAAACGCTCCAGACTGATACGTTGTCTTTTCAGTTGCTCGCTGTTTCCACAGTGACAATATTTGTATTGCCATCATCAATTTGACGTTTATATTATCGGACGTAATTTACGCCTCGGAGGCTTGGCCGCTCCGCCAGACTTGGCTGTGATTTCCCTCCCAGAAATGTGAGCCGTGAATCACCGTGTCCGGGTCCTTTACCCCGTCTTTGTATCAGCACTTCTCTCCGCTGACCTTCATCAAGCCGCCCCCGTCCCTTTGACGGTGTCCTGCTCGCTGTAATCTGGTCATCAGTGAAGGCAGCCCGTGAACGGATAGCTGACTGCCTGTAACTGATGCGGCCGTCTGCATAGTTTTGTCTAATCTTTGTATGAACCCTGCTGTCGGAGCCTCGCTGTGTGGTCGCCCGGCTTTTGATGTGCACTTGTGTTTGTACTGCAGCGCTGTCTGGACACTTGCTGCAGTCCTTGACTTCCTGCACAATCACGCTCCCGCAATATGTAGCGTCAGCTCCTGTGAAGTGGTTTTGCCTTGTTTTTTATAATGCATCGTAAAAGTTATCGGTAATGCGAATGCTGTTTACCAAAGCTTGAAAGTTAGACGGCGTCGTCGGTCAGGCAGTTGCAACTTAACAAACTTTGTTAACATCTTTTTTTTCTTCTTTTTTTTATCTTTTCCTTTTTCTTTTCAGAAAGAGAAAAGTGTCTTTAAAAAAACACAAATGGAAGAATATTGTCACGTCTTAACTACAAAAGCCATTCAGCGAAAGCACACTCAGTCAGGTCTGACCCTGTTGAAAAACCCTCCACACCCCAGAGTTCTCCATATTAACTATTTATAAAGACAAAAAAAAAACATTGAGCTTCTGTTGAAGTATCAAGTGCTTCCTTATTACTTTAACGGCAGGAAGACAAGGTTGTGTAGGCGAGTGTATCAGAGTGCGTACCGTGGCTGTGTCAGAGGTCTGTTCAGAGGGTAAGCAGACATTTTAAATACTTGCTCAGCAACAACAGGATTACACACTCTTTTAGAATACAAGGCCTCTAACAGGGCGAGACGATCAGAAAGCTTTTGAAAAGAAAGAGGAAAGGATTAACAATATTTCTCTGATACAGTTGAAGCCGTTCGTCAAGGCAACAATTAAGTGTTGGTGTTTGGCTTTTTCTAGTGTTATGTGGAAAGTTCTTCTACAGCTGATTTGATTTGTTGTCTGCACACATTCATATCTAAAGGCCAGAAGACATAGGGCTACGAAAAACAATTGTGTTGTGCGAGACAAGCGCCCAAACTATTCTAACTGTTGCTTAATTATCAGGTAATAATATCAGCGATTATCTGTGAAGACCATTTATCTTTAAAT
This sequence comes from Ophiodon elongatus, assembly GCA_016806645.1. Taxonomy (NCBI): domain Eukaryota; kingdom Metazoa; phylum Chordata; class Actinopteri; order Perciformes; family Hexagrammidae; genus Ophiodon; species Ophiodon elongatus. The sequence continues at coordinate 458,538 of JACSYO010001013.1, read as the reverse complement.
CACCAAGTTATCCTGAGCCAATAAACATGCCCTTGTTTTCAGCTCGTTTTGACTTTCTTTTCTTTTTTTTAAAGAAAAAGTGCTCAACTGAACCTATTTGGGGTTTGGGATGTTTGCTTGAACTAATCAAGACATTTGAAGATGTTATCTTGGACACTGAAAAACCCCGATGGACATTTTTCTTCTGACATTTTTAGAAACAAAACGATTAATTGAGAAAAGAAAAAAATAAACATTTGCAGCCTTTCTTAAGAAGTAGGCACATTTTCTCAAACCATAAAATATCTTAATCCTTCAGTTTATCACTAAAACTCAAAATAGCCAGTACCAAAAGTGAGCTAATTATCCTCTCCGAGATGTACAGTAAAGTCTGTGGCCCGGTGACCGCCTCCAGTCCATGTGAGACACTGTGCCCGATTCATCATCTGACATTGATTAGCACGCGTGTACAGTGTGAGGGATGATGGATGACTGCCAGGTTGGGGCCATGACATCCATATTTATAATTTGTGCAGTTTATAAAATGACCTTGGCTCTGGCTCTGGTGTGCTGTACCTCCAGGTCTGACAAGTAAGGCCGTGTTCAGAACAAAAATAGCACTCGGTGTTAAAAAACCACAAGGGGCTGCGTTGCTACAGGTACCAGTGAGAAAATGAAATATGATCCAGGCGGTTTAGTTTAAAGCCTACATCAATGACTTTGAAGGCTTATCACATACCAAAACACTGCACGGGGGTTTGTAATACTTTCACATGACGTTCTCAAGGTAAACAAAACAATTACCACTGTTCATTTTGCAAATAACCTCCCAGGAATATACATTTGCAATGTGGCCTCGCACGCTGACCGCACTACAAACGCATGGGGTTCGTTGAAATGAACGAGGAGACGGGGTTGTTATCAGTCTGAATGCAGCCAAACTCCCCAGATTCTTCCTTTTTTTTCTTTTTTACTTTCTGGCCACATTGCAGGAATGAGCTTCAAAATGGCCACTTGAATTAGTCTTCCTTCCCCCGTCTGACTTTCTGCATTTTATTATTCAAAACATCAGCGCATTGTTGCCGCGAGGAGGAGGATGCATCTATTGTAAATGTTCTACTAATGTAAATAATGACTCGGATGACTATTCTAGAGGCATGACCTTTTTTGGTGTTTCTGTGCTGGAATATTATACAATATTCTCTCAACTGATGGCAGACAAACCTCACGTCAAAAATACTGTATGGCCAAAAGGGTACGTCAGCTAATACCAGGATCTTCCCGAGTAGAGGTGTTAAGAAAAATGTATGAATGACTGCTGCCCTTTAACGTCATACTTAATAAGAGGAATTTTCTTGCTTCAGAGATTTCATTCCTTTGAGAGTTTCATCTCCATCCTTCTGAGCTGTACAGAAGTATGTCTTACAAGTCTTTCAAGGACAAACCGCTCCTTTTGTGTTATTAACGGTATAACGATGTGGAAATTAGAACAGAGGAGAGGACGGCTTCGTGCCTGGCAGAATATTGACTCACTCTTCATAAAACTCTTGCTTTGTCTCCCGCTTATATTTCACCATCCTCGCTTCCTACTTCTGCAGCCTTTTCTCCGTTCATTCATTCCCTCCCATCAGGAGAGAGGACTCCTGGTCTTATCTCAGAGGAGCAGAGTCGACGCCCGCCCTCCTCGCGCCGGATTGGGCGGCTTATTGTCCCGACCACATTGAGTCATTCAGCCTCGGTGCAGATCACTCCCTCTGACTGAGCGTTTCTCCACAACACAAACCGCTTTGATAATTGATTTTGAAACTTTTAACTTTTTTTCCGAAAAGGTGGCATTGTGAAAGTGCAAATGACTTATTTACGAACTGAAAATCTATTTTATCTAAGTTTCGTAAGCATGACAAAGATAAGAATATAATGAACTTAGAAGACATCTCCATCCTCTTGCGAATTCATGCTCCGTGTTTCTATCTTTGCACGTTGAGTGCTGCTGCAGTTTGTATCTCTGAAGAGTAAATTTCTCGGGAATATATCGAAGTTTTTTTTAAATTTGGCATAAAATGGGTATTTGAAGATGCATCGTATTTTGTAATTGCTTCTTGTGAACATGTCGCAAAACTTCTCAGTTATGTAATTTCTCCAAAGAGAGGAAATGCGACAATTTCCTTTCTATATTGTACACATTTTTTATGCATTTTAATATTCACTACTACTAAATACAGATAGAAAATGAAGATCAGACAACCTGGTGCATGCAGTTATTCATGAGTCAAGTGCAGTCATAAAGGAACTGTGTCGACATAGATAATAACTGAGAAATAGGGCTTCAATTTTTTGTGGGAAACACAAACACGTTGCCGATGTTGTTTAACCTCTGACCTTTATGCCAAGTTGTTTATTTGTGAGAGTCAGAACAACAAGTGTAGCAAAGCCAACACAGCAGCCATTCGTATTAAAATGAATCTACAAATATTTCCTGTCCGTTTGAGCTGTCCATCTTTGGTCCATGTGATTTTAATAAATAAAAAAAAATAAATAACTTGAAAAGGCATTTTTGAGAGCATCCTTTGAGGAAATGTTTGGTATGACTGCGGCACTTTTTGTTAATGAACAATATTTCGGTTTGAGTTTTTCCAGTGTGTGTGTGTGTGTAACTTTTTAAAATGAATAAGTAAAGAAATATGTGACAGTAAAATGGGGGAAAATAAGTGCAATTTAATTCCTGTGACGCTGACGCCTCAGCCTTCTCACAGCATGTGGACCTCGGCGATGTGAGCGTGGGTGTTGCAGTTGCTTTCAGACGAACGCTGTTCTTCTCTTCAGCTCTGGTTTATTCCTTTTAAGCCCAAACACAGAAATTGCTTTACTTTTCAGCCGTCTGCGCCGCAAAGGCTCGGTGCGTCGACCACTTCAGCTGATGCCGGTCTGTACATTTGGTCAGGAACCCAAATTGATTTCTATGAACCAAAAGTGAATTTTGCTTCATCACCTACACAACATCGCATCAGACGCCCACAACAAACACCTTCATTACTGAATCCCATCCCTCTGTAGTGTTTGCAAGTCGGCCTCACGGAAGGCTAAACAGTCGGGTCTTTTTTTTTTTTTAACCCTACAAAACATTTGAATAGATTTAAAACAATTCCCTTGGTATGAATCTTGTATGATTTATATGCAGTGCGGGTTGTTGTTACTGCTCTCTTCCTTTATCGCATACCTCATTACTCATTCCTCTGCATATTCCTTCGATTGATTAAAGCTCTTACACCTGCAGTCGTGGTGCTTTAATATTCAGTTTACAGGTTGAACGAGCAGGTGTTGCTTATTTTTTCTGTGTGAATTCACCAGGTAGATCAAACGCTTCAGGAGAAACAGGTTGACGGATACTGGAAGTGGTTAGTCCTGGTTAGACCACACTTGTTGGTGTTGCAGTTTAACAGTATTTTGTTGAGGGGAACAATACTTATAAAGGGTCAGTTCACCCAAATTATCCAAAAAAACATTTTTTATCACTGAAGTCAAAGCAGTATCTAGCAATTAAATATGGACCTTTTCTTCAGTACCAGGTAGTTTGACTAAGAACTATTCACTGCATGTTTTTGAATAGTGAGTCCCTGTTTTACCAGAAGGTGATTAGTAGCACTTCATCACTCCTTGAACCTGCTTATAATGCTCTTATTTGCCCACAAGCCTTTCACTAACATACTTTTTGTTTTCTTCTTTTTTTCTCCCTTATGTCCTGACCCCTGTTATGGAACACACAGGTAAGAAAAATCTCCTTTTTATTATTTATTATAGCCGATCAGAACCCGCTGTGGTAGTTTTTTTTTTTTTTTTGTCTGCAACAACTCTCTACAACGACTCGCCCTCTAGGGGGCAGCATGAACTAAAAGTGAAATGATCACTGAGGAAGTAGAAAGCTCAGAGTAACCCTGCACCTTCACCATGTTAGTATGCTAAGAGGGTTTGTGCACTACGGCTCTGTCTGCACACTGTGTTTAATTGAGCTTGTTTTAACAGTATTGTGGCATTTTCTGCTCTGAAAGGAATCCCTCATGTTGTTTGCTGCAGTTGTTTTAGTATCCGCAGTGGTCTTGTGGCTCTCTGTTGTCGTGCTTTTAGTTTGGTGAAATCACAGACACCGCCCATTCACATCTTCTGTGCCTGAAGTCTGTTTGACTCCTGCTGTACACAGCTCTGCCTCTTGCCCAAATTAGTATTTATAAGCTGTTCCCGTGTCCCTCGGACACACATCTGCTGTTTTTCAAGCACCAACTCCCCCCCCCCCCGCCTCACTCATTTTCCACATGCAGACACTCCCAGCTAAGAGCTTCAATAAATGTTCAGGTTGTTATGACGACTATAAGTGCAGCATTCAATACTACACTAAGTCTGAAAAAGCTCCTCCGCTGATGCACGTGTCTTCGGGTTTAATGCAGTGGTCGGTAATTGTACAGAAAATCCTCGGGAAGCAGTTCCCAAAAAGCTTTGTGCTAAAAAAAAATCCATCTGTTTTGTTAAAGGTTTGCTTTGATGAACAATTTGAATTTGAATTCGGTACAGTCCTTAATAGCTGTTTTGTGTTTCGGGCCTTATCACATCGGCCTGCAATCATCTGCAATCTGAAAATAATTTCCCCCCGTCATATTCTTTGGTAAATTAAATGTTGCCTTACTGTTTGGCCTTCACTCACTTTGCAACGGTCTGGAGGTGGAATTGCCCAGCTACCAGCCTTGGGTGCGCTGCAGTTTGATGGGGCGCAAGTCCGTCGATGCAAAGTGGCTTCCAGTATCACAGCTGTGCTCGGCATGAGGCGGCGCGGGGATAATTCAGGACCTTGTGCTGCATCGGTGCACCCTGATTTTTGTCTGGGGTCAAAAGCGGCATCTCTGTTTTTTTAGTGCTTCTGTCTCACTGCCAGGAGGCTCTAAGGCCGGTCTGCCACACAATGTTAGTCCAGACAAAAGAATGTCCTGTTTCATACTTTATGTATTGAACACCTTTTTAAAAAAAAAAAAAAAAAAAAAAGGATAAGGAAGGGATAAACTGGTACGGCCTTTTTTTTTTAAATTTTTTTTTTTTATATAAACTCCTACATTTAGGTTACTTTTCACAACCCGTCACCAACAACCACACTTGAGCGAGGCGTCTGCAAGTATGAAACGCGTGGACACCAAGTTGCACATCTGCATTCATGTTGAGGTCACGTCAGGCGACACGGAAAGGATAAACCTGCAACTTCCCTGTTGCTGCGTTATCCGTCTCATTGTACATGGATGTCGACTGGAAGAAAAAAGTAGCTCCTTTTTCAGCCCGGCAGCATTTGTCCTCGTATGTATTCTTACTGCTCAGGACAGTTTTGACCTCCCGTTGAATTAAAGCATTGTCCACATAAAAAGAGTAAGAATCTCATTTCTGCATCGCATATTGATTCTTATATTCAGCCAGCTGCCTGAGTGCGTAAGTCAAAGTATACACACTTTATCTCAGCGTGAAGGAAAAATAATTTTGCTGCCTCAGGGATGATAATGGAGGAGTACCAATTGGAAGGAGGTGCGTGTTAAAGCAGTACTTCAAACGCGCCAGTGTTTTCTGGAGTGTTATAACCATCTCAGAGTGCACAGAGACATTACAGTAGACAGGAGCGTGGAATTAAGTGCCAGACCAGAACAAGTATGTCACCAGTAATCTTTCTGTTGCTGCCAAGACGAATTCAAATTCTGTGATATGCCTTTGTATTTTCAGCCCAAGTTTATTGTATATAAGTATGCCAATGGCGCCCACAGGGCTTAAATGTGGTTTTGCCAGAAATGACAATGTCTTTTTTTTTTTTTTATTATTATTTTATATGAAAAAAGTAGATACATTATTTTTTTTTTTTTTTTACAATTGTAGGCTATCAAGAACTGATTTATTGCATGCAGCTGTAGTATGGTGTTGTTTTAAAAAAAAAAAAACACACACAACAACTACAAACAAGCAAAAGTATGAGAATTTGTTTTGGATGTAACTTGTACCATGAAGAGAAGTTAATTGCCGTTTAAAGTTTCATATTGGGCAAAAGTCAATCATGCACAGGATAAGTGTTCATGTCTCTTAAAGTATTAATTATGACTTTCATTAAAAAAAAAAAAAAAAAAAAAACTGCCATTACTGGATTTTCAAATGAACAAAAAGTAATTACACAAGGTCACGACCAATGACTCCATTTTCTCTGTCCCCCAACAGTTAGGCTCCGTTTGTTTTGTATAACTAGGAATTGAATATTTACCCTGATGCAGTTCCCTGCAGAATTTGTATTTTGATTAGCAATTCATGGCCTCCTCAACGCATTTTAACCAGGCAATCAATATTCTCCCCTCTGATGAGGACGGAGGAGGGACATTGTTGGGATTAATTTACCAATACAAAATGGAAAATCAATGATGGGCTCCTCACATAAACGCACGCACAAAGATGCTCACACACATGAACACTCGCTTTTTCTTTTTTTTTATTACAGCTGCAGCGTGTCAGTAGTAGTTATATTACTGTGATGGATGACAATGAAAGGGATTCCATGACTACATTAGATTTTCCAGCTACATCATCTAACTAGGCAGCAACAGACTTCCATTTAAACAGAGCTCTGATGTAATTAGCAGAGCCTCATTACTCTGCCTGGTACCCCTCCCACTTGTTTACCATTAGTCCAGTGGAACAACACAACTATGTCGGGGACAGACTTCAGGTTTAGCCAAATTAAAGTTTCCACTGAATTACACTAAAGTTAACTTTTTAGAGGCAGGCATTCCCCACTGGATTCTCCCCCCTGAAATGTTGTCCATACTTATTTGCTGACTCCTTCCTCTCTAATGAAATATACTGTAACAGAATGTAATGAATCATTACTCCCGGTATAATATGTAGAACCCTTATACAGTTTGAGCATATTGATGGTCTTAAGGGTCTTTTTCCTGGAGCATTTGAAAAAAATGGACTGATCATTTTTATTCTGTTTACAGGTGTTTGAGAGTATTACTGCATTTGTCAAAGTTGTATAAATGCAAAGAAATATTTATAAATTCCCATTGTTCATGTTTACTATCCACCATTCTTCCTCCTTTTCATTTGCCTTCCCTGCCTTTTGTTGTCGGGAACCCATTCATAAAAACATCTCTCCATACAGCAACTAGTGGTCAGAAATGTGACAATTATCAACCCTTAAAGCCTGATTGGGTGGGTGAAATTTGGGACAATACATACATACATAGAATCTTAATGACTAATGAGGTGAAATAATGTTGAAAATCTGCCACGTCTCCCTTTTTATTTCCTTCCTATCCAGCAGTGTTTCCTAATTATACTATTCACAAGTCCATAAACGTGGCCTCCCACACCATCTGCAATTAAGAATCTTAATACCTGCAATAAAGTCCTTATTGCAGAAAATTCATTCTGATTCTAGTACACCGGACTGTACATGAAGTATTGTTTGACCCTGAATAAGGAACAAAAACCAAGAATGCCTTCAAACTGAACTTAAATTTTGGGCTCGTTATTTTCGGCTGCGATAGGATGAGCCTGACTTTACAGAATGAGAGGCACATATTCCAAGAATTTCTTTTCTCCAGTATACATTGCAGTCCAGCAGTAATGCTTCCTTGAACACCAGAAGGGTGTCGGATGTGATCGTGATATCTTTTTGAGAGGTTCTCATGCATATTAGATTTAACAAAGTCAGTGGAGATGAAGTCACCCTGGAGTTGCTTAAGGCTCACAGTCCCCACGTGTGCACTTCACGCTTCATCTCCCCTGATCTTCTCTGGGCCTCCCTTACACCTCTGTACAACATCAGCACGCTACAGTGGATAAGAGAAAGTGCTGATTTGGCCCGACTGGCCGGTTTAATTTGTGATGAGCGTGGGAGAGTGGGACCTCGCGGGAATGTCGGAGCGCCTCGTGGCCGGGCTGTGCTGCGGCTCCAGCCCTCGAGCCAGCTGTAGATGCACCTGCTAAGTCAGCACCGGCGACCCAGAACACTTTCTTGCTCTCGCCACTACCGGGAAGAGTAGCATTTGCAAGCTAAGAATCGCTCTCCTTTTTTTATGACCAGAGAGGGATGTGAAAATGCCACTTTTTCTTTGGGTACTATTGAGTGAAATCGTTATTTATAGTAAACCCATTGCACACCAGTTATCCTCGCACTTAATTTACTTTTAGGTTAAAGAATAATTTGGTGTGCAGTCTCTTGAGTTCATGTGAGTTCTCGTGCACATTTTTACCAGTATGGAGATTAATGTTTTGATACTTAAAAAGATGTTTCACGACCTCTTGTGCTGTAAAATTTGTGGACCCTTAACAAATTGTAAAAGAGGAATCATTTTCGGAGGCTAAGCACGCTGCGACTCAATTTCACAGTTTGTGTTTTTATATCATAGATGTTGTTGATAAATATGGTTACTGTCACTCATTAAAAAGGATAGAATGACTTAAGATAAAAACCGCTGGAGTTGTTGAGTGCATCTTAGGCCAAATCTGCACGATGCATTTATTTTGTGACTCAAATCACATAAACAAACATTACAGACGCATAACGATCAGCACATTGCAGTGAAAGCGTGACATCAGTGATGTGGAGGATCAGTTGGATATCGCTTGTTGCTCTTATTTTATATCGCTGGTGATCAAAGGGAGTATCCAGCAGACAGTGTAACGGTCCAGACAGCTGTAAACTTCAAACTGTTCATCCTGAACTGTGAGAACTCAGTCGGTGCAGAAATTGAAGAGTCTTGTGTTTTTAGGGGTCTTCAAAACACAGATAGCAGACAATGGCTCCAGACACCTGGACAATTTCATATTTATGTAAACAGTGATATAAATAATCATGTTACTGTTCAGTGCACGTAAAAGTACTTGGCGAGATAGGGATTCAAACACTACGGTGTATATATAACGTGTGTGTGTGTGTGTGAGTGTTAGGATGCTGATTTATTTATACTGTGTGTGTGTGTGTGTGTGTGTGTGTGTGTGTGTGTGTGTGTATATACACACACACACACACTTAAGACATCATGGAAAACACGAAGAAAACTATTTAAAGTAAAAGTTATGTTCAGTGTTTTAGGAATTTTAAGCATTGGTTTACATCTTTTTTTTTTTCATGTCAGGTGCTCGTATGAACCGTGAAACAGGTTTTGCTTGCTGTAATCATTCCTCCCGTCTATAAAAGTGTAAAGAGATCCCTTCCTAAAACGATTCCAATGTAGCAGATTGGGGGAATTCTTTGTAAAAAAAATAAAGTAGAATGAGTGAATCTTTTTAGTCTTTGTGCCACCGTCTCTTCACTGCAGCTCGACAAGGGAACTGTGTCCAGGGAAACAAGGAGCGGGAGAATTGTACTAAAAAGACTGTAAATGTGAATCACATCCCTGTGATTTGTCAAACTCAGGCTGCTGAAGGCTAATATTAGTTTCAGTCTTCATTTTGTCCTCCATGGAAATTGCTTTAGGACGGGTTCTCTTTACAGAACAGACAGGAGAAATGAATACGGCGCGCGAAACCTGTCGGCTGGGAACAAGTCGCTGGTTTTCTGTCGTGGTTCTTAGAAGGCAGAGAGCAACTGGTTTTAATTGAACTTGAGAGAACTTGAGTGCTGAATTCTGAAGGAGCCTGTTATATAACTGAAAGGAAGGTTACCATGTGTGGTTCGTCTGTCATCGACTCTAAACCCATCCTCCAAGATGCTTTGGAATAGTTTTCGCTTCCGGGAGGAGTTCTTCCACTTATAAAGAAAAAGAGCATGCATCCCTTTTCTGTTAAAAACCAATTAGTAACCAGTAACGTAAACATGTGCTCCAAGCAGTTTCTCGCTGCTGTGTTGATTCGCTTTGTTTGTTGCCAGGTGTATTCCCCTGTGCATTTCTGCATTTCCAAATGAAAACAATGTTCTTTCATTAAGACATGCTTTGTATTATTTTAAGGGCAGGTAAAGTTCAGCCTGTATGCCGAGGTGTTGGCTGAGTGCTATAAGTAAAGCCTGCAAGCCTAAAAGTTGAGTCTCTGTCAACTTTGCCTCTCCACATCTTCTCCATCGCTGATGTCTGTTAGGTTTCATCTACTGGATATTGTGTGTGTCTGTGAGCACAATACAGGAGAAACACAGATGATGTGTCGGTTTCAGAGCCTGGCTGAATGCTTAGTAACTATCCATTTGTTGTAAACACATCTCCCCTGCATAACAATTAAGTGTCATCGTCACTGTGTGCATCAGAGACAGATGGCATGGCCAATACAGGAGGGGAAAAGAGAAACTCAAGATGTGCCGTTTCCATTGTTTCCAGCCTGTAGGGGCTGTGGCCTGATGTTCATGCCATTGTTAGCTGAGCGAGGTGAGTGGCAAACTGTAATAATGCACATGGCAAGAAATTCCTGGTGCATGTCCAGCCCTGCTTCAAGATTCTTGTCACATTTTGAGACAGAGTTGCCCTTATTCTCGTGAAACTGAAGCCTTCATTAGCGGCCTCTGCAGAAATCATTGCTTAATGGCATGCCCTGCATGCAGAGCCAGAATTGGTTGACTCCAATAGCTAACAAGAGCCTTATCCCTGGATGAGGCCAGAGGCAGCACACTGCAGCCTGGAGGCCAGCGAGAGCGAATCCTGTTGCCAGGCAACAGTTTACAGATAGAGGAGGGGAGGGTGGGGGGCTAGTAGCAGGGTCCTCCACTGCTGCCCACGCCCCTGCCTGTCCTTCGTCATTGTCGCGTCAGGATTAGATCTGCAACTTCCCTGGCCTTGAATTATTGATTTGATTTTCCCCGAGCATCAACATTTACCGCACTGGTCCTACCTGAGCTATCTGACATCAGCTGTCACTGACCACCAGTCTGCTATTTGATGAGGCTCAAGAGAAAAAAAAATCTTAACCAACGCTTGCAGCAGTGCTCGAGTAAAATAAATAATTCCTCTCGATTTTAGCCATAAAGAAACTGACAATTCTAATGCTGCAGTTTCTTTTTCCTTCATAAGGACTCTTGAGGATAGAGGACGAGATTTCTGTGATGTTGTCTTTCCTAATT